>VTPC01004966.1:0-67388 GCA_011009095.1 Ignelater luminosus
ATGATAAGGATAGCTGATAAGTATAGAGGTATTCGGTTTTGCTTGCTATCTGGCTTTTCCAATATTAAAGTTCATCCATTTTATATGAAATTATGTTTTAAGCTTCGAGTGCCAAAGTTTTGTTCTATCGGGTGGTTGATGTGCAGACTTTAATAAATCCTCAAATTAAAGAAATTTCATGTTAAGTGACATTTTATTTATTTACATTGTTACGGTCCAAACCGCTACTACAGCTAAACAATTTGCCGACTAGGAGTCTCAGTGGAGACGGGTGGGTTCGGACAAAATTACTTACCGTCAAACAAGTCTTATTCAATCGGTAGTGGGCGCCACTGCGGGATCAACCAGCTGGATGCCTTGAAGGGCCGCAGTCTCCTTCAAGGGGTAACGATATTCACAAATACTTACGATGACAATTGTTTACTATACTCAAGTTTCAGTGCTCGCCGCTAACAAATTTTCACGAACTAGTGTTAGCTGACTAGTTCAAAATCTTCAAATCAAACAGTCCCTAGTTCACTATTGATGTATGACTTTAATTCTGGACTTATAAAGCATAAAACAAGACTGGGGGCATTTTAAACGTATAATGAATAATAATAGAAGCAAGTTTAGTTCACAATACTGTCGACCAAGTCAACCAAATTCTTATAATATTTAGTATGCTCTGTACAGACGAACATCTAGTGGCTAAATCAAAACATATACTGGAAATGGAACAACAAATACAATAAAACTAGAACTGGCGTCTGTACTAGACCAAAACTATGAATTAGTAACTGAAACTTAAGAGGGTCCCCTGTATATTACAACACAAAACTAGAGTGTGAGAAACCAGGTTGAAAATACAAAATAACGCAAACCCCACTTTCGAGTTTCGTTTGTACTTTTCTTGTTTACTATATCCTACGTACGTATATGTAACTTGGAACAAAACAGTGAACAATAATCGTATATTAAATCAATACGGCTTTATCAGACGGAATGCCATTTTAACATACACAAAATGTTTATTATAGCAAGACGTGAAACGTTTATAAAGGGAACGTATCACCAAAAGATTGCCAGAAATCTTGTATTATAGTTGATATAACAAATTGCAAAACAAATAAACAGGACGAATTTTGTTACGTCCATTGTTATTTCCAAATAAATCTACGATGACTAAATGACCAAATGTACACTTACGTGGGCACCAAACCTTGGATTTTCTTATACCAGCGACAAATTTCTAGTGTTGATACAATTCAATTATTGCACACGAAGCTGGAGGAATCCCCAGTGTTGGCGACATATATGGGGACACTACTATGGAGATTTAAGAAAATTGGGCACATGGAAGGTGTTTATCTTCAGAATCTTTGGTGACTTTTTCTTTTCTTTCCCAGTACAAAATTATTACACCTAAGGTTGGCGAAGCGGGATCTCCCCCGGTTAAGTTTGACGATTGTATGGTTAGAAATTTATTATTGAACCGGACTATTCCGAAAATTACGTTAATTACACTATCTTACGGTAAACGGCACCTCAGTTCTAACCCCTTCTCGCAAATATTTACTGGGATAAAGAAAGAAAACCACCGAAAAACACCAAATATGCTCTGCTCCAAAAACTAATTTTCGAAAAACGTCAAAATTTTTTTTTCTACGCAGCCTACTCAGGACGCAAATGTTGACGATAGACGACACGACCAACGGCATTGACTCAATTTAAGCGTCCATAACAAAAATAGGTAAATACAAAAAGAATTGTGAACGAACGTTACAACATATTCTATAGTTCATAACCGCCCGGGACTGTTAAGATTCATTTATTATTAACTTCACCTAGACGGAAATTTGACTTTTCAAAGTATTAACCTCTTTATGTGCTAATAGATTCATTCAAGATACCGAGAAATTCAAGTAACCAAGGTATATTTACATGGACATACATGTATAGAGTTTGAAAAGGATTTCTATAAAAAAAGTTTTATCTTGTTCATTCTCGTATATTAGAAATACCGTCGAAATGCATTCGACTAGCTGTACACCGCAACTATGTGTACGTGAGCATTGCTTAACTTGCCCATATACTTGCTGCACTCCCACCCCATTTAGGGAGTGCAGTTGCTCACTTGTTCCTTATGTAAAACTCCCACTGGCATATTCATAGTTTACATTTCACCTACGCAGCACAAGTAAGTAGTATACATCTTTGTTCTAGTATTCACCTACACTACTAAGCAGAATCATGGAAAACCTTGACGAGGGAAGAGTGGTGCTAAGGGTAGAACCCCGGACAATGGTACATGATACATTCTGTTTTTGTATACTCAAAAGATGATCTAAATCCCCTCAAACTATTTGTGGAAGTATCTAAAAACTTTAGTATATTTACATCCAGTCAGTAACTTGAAAGATTTAAAGCAGTGAGTCGCACTCTAGAGCTCTGTATGGGCCGAAGCTTTCAGGACCGACCCGCCCGGCCCAACTAGAGATAGATTTGACGCTACCCGAAAAAACCTAGTAACTTGGTTGACTCAAAAAGCCCGAACGACCCGACAGGCCCAAACCGCCCAAGAGGCTCGAACGACCCGACATGGCTAAATGATCAACAGGGTCAAGCGGTCCGGGAGGCCCGGCAGGAACAAACAACTCGATTGACCTGACGTAGACCCGAAAATTCCGATAGATTTTTAAACTGAGACCTGACCTAAGCCCGAGCTTTGGGCCGGGTCACGCAAAGACCCAACCCAGAAACCCACCCTCTTCGATTCAGTATGAAAATAATGCCTGTCCGGGTCAGTACGAAAATTACGCCTATCCGAGTTAGTACAAAAAAAGATTTTGGTCTTTGGATAAGCCCGATTGACCGGACATAGACCTGAGAATATTTGAGAAAATGCAAAATTCTCTACTCGCAGGGTGAAAGCTGTCACGAAGAATACAAATTATTATTATTAATATAAGGGTTTATTTTTAACCAATTACGAGGGCTGTTTGACGGAAGCGTGACTTTCCGCTAGATGGCGCTGATATCGGTAAATCGAAAACATTAGCATATACGTCAGTCTTTTAGAGGCTTAACCTCCAAATTTCATGTCAATCTGTGAAATAGTATACATTTGGCAGTCATAGAAATCAATCAAGTTTGTGCTATTTTGTAAATATGGAAAAACGTGAATTTCGTGTTTTAATTAAACATTATTTTTTACGTGGAAAAACAGTGAAAGAAACTGAGGAGAAATTACGGAAATATTACGGTGAATCTGCTCTATCGCATGGAATGGTTTCCAAGTGGTTTAATTCATTTAAAACTGGCCGTATGAGCACTGACGATGGTGAACGCCCCGTGCCCTTACAAACGGTCACTACTAAGGAAATCGTTGACAAAATCCATAATATGGTAATGGCTGATCGACGTTTGAAAGTGCGCGAGATAGTTGATGCTGTTGGCATCTCAATCGAACGGGTGCATAATATTTTACACGAACATTTGTATATTAAAAAGGTATCGGCAAGATGGGTGCCGCGATTACTCACAGTGGACCAAATGAGAATTCGTGTTCAAACCTTCAAATCAATGTTTGGTCATGTTACAACGTAATCCAGTTGAGTTTTTTCGCCGATATGTGACTGTTGACGAAACCTGGATCCACCACCATACCCCTGAGACAAAGGAACAGTGAAACAATGGATATCACCAGACGAACGTGCACCAAAGAAGACTAAAATTGGTCACTCGGCTAATAAGGTCATGGCGACTATTTTTTGGGATTCTAAAGGCATAATCCATATTGACTATTTGGAAAGGGGTAAAACAATAACTGGCCAATATTATGCTGATTTATTGACCCGTTTTGATGTTATCTTAAAGAAAAAACGCCCACATTTGGCACGTAAGAAAGTGCTCTTTCATTACGACAACGCCCCATCTCATTCATCTGCAATTGCAACCGCTAAATTGGTACAATTACGCTACGAACTGCTTCCCCATCCACCATACTCACCGGATCTGGCCCCAAGAGACTTTTTTTATTTCCGAATTTGAAAAAATCTCTCGCAGGAAAAAAATTCGCATCAAATGAAGAGGTTATTGCTGCAACGCAGGCCTATTTTGACGAGTTGCCAAAAGAACATTTCTCAGAAGGCTTAAAGAAATTGGAAAGTCGTTGGACTAAGTGTGTAGCACTTGAAGGGAACTATGTTGAAAAATAATAAAAAAAATCTAGGCTAAACCTGTTCTTTATTGAAATGTCACACTTCCGTCAAACAGCCCTCGTACGTTAAGATAAACAGAGCGCTCTATTTCAAAAAGGGTTGATTTGCGGACACATGCCAATAAGAACTTTTTTGTTTATTTATTTATTTTTAGCACCCTGTATATAGTTCGCAACAGTCTTCTTATTAGAATTCATCAACTAACTAGTTTTTATTGCATAGGGTATAATAACATTAAATTTTAATTTTACATA
This sequence comes from Ignelater luminosus, assembly GCA_011009095.1. Taxonomy (NCBI): domain Eukaryota; kingdom Metazoa; phylum Arthropoda; class Insecta; order Coleoptera; family Elateridae; genus Ignelater; species Ignelater luminosus. Next base: position 4,457 of record VTPC01004966.1, read on the forward strand.
ATAAATACAGGATGAGCAAAAAATAGCGGGTAAGTTTGGTGGTATGAAGTTGCGAAAGTCTGCATAGAGATAGCATATTATTCAAGGAGCACATAATGTAGGCTATTATTCAAGAGAATGAAAAACTCGCCTTCGGCTCGTGTGTAAATCATCCGAGTGAATAATGCCCATTATGTGCGAGTCGAATACGACATTTTATCTACGATTCTAACATTTCTGAGGAAGATCTGGAGGTGGACTCCCCTGAGGGAAGCCATGTCCAAATTCTTGAATATGTAAAAGACAACGAAAGTAAACAATCTTAATAACGAGAGTTTTAGACCTGGAATACAAGGATCCTCTGAAGACGATGTCCAAATTTTCTTTCTAACAATAAATAGTTTGAGATTATAACAATTTCTATTTTGTTTATATCTATTAATAGGCAACCAACAAAACACCGCCAGTGAATAAAATCCATAATACACTAGTGTTTTATGAGTATGATTATATACCTATGGTTACGCGTATAACGACTATATTATTGAAGAATCGTAGATAAAATAATTAAAAATTTTTTGTAACTTAATAAAATAAATACAAGCATAATGAAGTATTTAGAGCAGTGAATCAAACACAACGAAATATCAAACAATTGACAAACAGCAAAGCCTCAGATTTTTTTACTAGATAATGTTATTAAAATGTTGTCAAACATATTTCAATACTGCAATAAGCAAATATTAATGAAAAATAAAAATTTTTATAGATCCCACAAGACAATCATTATTTCTTCTATTTTATTTAAATATTGTTTAATAAAAAATTTTAAATTCTAGTCTTAGCTTTAAATTTTTTGAATGATTGTTTTGTGCTCAGGAACAATTCTGTGAAGAAATACCATCGAGCACATATTTACTATTTTTTGATCACCCTGTAGAATAAAAATAACATTTGCGAAATAATTAAATGCTTTACGATAAGATTAAATATTTTTCTGTTTTAATTAAAGCTAAATAAATTTCCAAAATTTATAGTCTCGCCTAGAAAATAAATGTTTTAACACAAAAACATATTATGTAGGTCTTTCGTGTTTACTCTTTGCGATAGGTATCTTTGTAATATTTAATGACGTTTTATTAGCAATTAAACCATCAACTTAATTTAAAACTTTTCATTTCACCTAAATATAAGCTATTCCAACGGTAACCGTAAAAATCGGTAAAAAAAAGCAGCTCTGATGCGGTAGCTGTTATTCTATAAACGTCGTTTTTAATCACGGCCTTTAGTAACCGAAGATGCTGATGTCACTCTTTAATCTTTAGATTTGGAATAAATAGAGTATAAAACAACTTTCCATTTTTTTTTAATTTTATGTTAATCTTTTAAAGCAGAAATATCCACTTTTGTGCTAGCACTTTTTCTATAGTATCTGGTAAAGTATCTTTCCGCTCTTAAAACGTCCCAAGGGCTGTAATAATCATTACGTCTCTGTTCCAAACAAAAATAAATTTAGTTTACGAGCGAAGAAATGTTGTACGTCCCACGGGAGTAAATAATATTACAGTCTCGACGTGATTATGCCCTCGACTTCGCCTCGAGCGCAATATTCACGTCTCAACTGCAACAAATTACTTTCCTCTCTTGGTACGTGAGTACCTATATTTACATTATATGTGATAATGTTTGTATTCAGGAGCAGTAATCAGCGCTTTTAAAAGTGTATTACCTGTGCCTTTATGGAAACTGACGTTTGCTGCCGATCGTCCAAGAACCCTTCACCTACAGCGCTGCAAATTGCTGCTAACCCCTGAACAAAAAGAATCTTGCTTTTTAAAATTTTTCACCATATTCCTGCAAGCGTAGGATTTCCAGATTTTTTCATACCTAAGACAACTTCTTTTAAAACGTAGGTCAAATCTATGACATTAAAATTTGCTCAAGTCCTTAATACATCTACGAACTTTGAAGCGGATACAGAGACCCCCTCCAGACTCTAAGTAACTTTTCGTTTTTAGACAATAAAAACTTAACAGATTTTGAAACACAGTTTTATTTTCAATGTCTTTTTTCCGCCAATAATGTTTTTTATTGGCCAAAACCAGATTTCAATATCAATAAAAACAAGTCACTTATCTCGAAACCAGTTAATTTGCGGACCCATGTATATTAAAACTCTTTATTTATTAACTTATTTTTGATTGTATTATATGCTCTTTAACCCTTCTCTTCAACACCCTGTATGCAAGGTTGACCAAATTTGAGTCTTACCATTGAGATCTCGGAAAGTATGGGCGATTAAAATTACATTTTCGCGCGTTTTAAAATCCATTGATTTTCACAGAGAGAAAGGCACCTTCTTGTCTGTTATTACTTTTGTGAATTCCATTTTAAATACTAAAAGGGTGAGTTTAACGTTTAACCTTTTCGAAATATTTATTTTATTTAAATATCTATAACACCATCAGCATTTGAAGCAACTTTAAAAGACGGCAACGTAACTTGATGTGGATTAAGAGAATTTCTAGGTACGTTTAAATGAAAGCACAAAGAATTAACAATAAATATATTGACTTCAATAACGGCTTAATTTGCAGTAAACAACGCGTAAATACATAACACTTTTTGAACTTCAACATTTCTGCTACCAGAAGCGTGACGTTTAGCTTGAATTGAGACTGGTTGATGGAAGACAAGTTACATATTTAATGCTCAAAACTCCTAATATTCTAGAAAGGAATTCGATCTAACTTCTTTCATTTTTAAAATAACCTCAAAAAACCAAATCATTCCATTTTCGTTTTTCGGCTATAACTTTCTTATACTATTCGGAATTTCTAAAATCGGTAAACGCTCTCTTGGGAACATCGTTTTTGTTCCTGTTCGTCAGCAGATCTATCCAAACTCCCGTAAGACATTTCGGTTTTCCAGAACACCGCCAGGTTCATTTTTTCTTTTGAACATTAAATTGGATTTTGTCATGGTTCGATAAGAGAATTTTATGTAGACTTCGGCAACAGTACATCAGGTGCTTTAGATCATTCTAACTCAATCTGTTCTAAGTACCTATAACAAAAAAACAACAACTAAAAAACGAACTTTTGAGTTTAGTGTGTCATGAAGCAGTGTTTCATTGCTTGATTACTGATTTGAATTAACAAACGAATAACTTAGCCTATGCCTACTTGATTATTAAGTTTATTGGTTGCATTTTCACAAGTTTTAAGCATTAAATGATTATGAACAGTCTGATGCATTCCAAAACTTACATAGTTTCTGTCTGGACAGAAGTGTTTGTTGCATTTCTTGAAGTAATAAATACAACTGTAATAGCTTTCATTCAATGAATGAATAACAAGTATTCTAAAGTTTCTCTCCATAGATTGACATGTTTTCTCTGCTTATACAGATATCTTCATTTGTTAAAAAAATTTTAAAGGTAGATTTTCTTAAAACGAACACACTGTACCCCAAAGTGTACTATACTTAAAGAGAATTTAAGATGTTAATTCGCTCCATGATTTTCGCCACATTTATTATTTCACAACTACAGGCTCTATTCTTACCAAAAGAATGGAATGATAGAAAATCCTTTTTTTCACGTTCGTTAAAAAAAAGTGCAACATTTTTCATTAATTTTCGTTTATAAAGGATGCATTTGTTTCATCGCGATAAAAGCGTGAAAAAAGTGCCATAACGGTTCATTTTTTCATGCATTTGAGTGAAAACAAGTATCGTAACGTGTCATTTTTTAACGAAAAATATTTAAACACATAGGAGGCTGCCGTTGTTATGATACACACTGGCATTTGTCAGAAATTAGAATGCATCGATGTGACGCGTCGTGAAAGCTGTTATTGAAGTAAGTAGTTCTTGATTTTTATTACGAACGTGAAAAAGTTTTGTATGCAATTTGTGAGTAAAGTTACTTTTTTTCACTCGGCGGATTTGCGCACTCGCCTACGGCTCGTGCGGCAAACTTTCCTTCTCATGAAAAAAAGATACACTTTACTCACTTGTTGCATAAATAACTATTCTTATAAGGGGAACCACAATTCTCTCAATATCTTGCTGTAAATACTGTAGGTATACTTATATTCTAATATGAATCATCTTTATTCAGTATGATGGCTTTAACCAAACCGTTTCTAAATAAATGCAATCTTCTTGTTTTTCTTGTGCAACTTTGAAAGCCTGTAACCAATCAAAAAAGCACTTTTGGATGAGAGCATTTTAGAGTCATCATAATTTCTCTCAGAAATTCATACCTCAGTACTTTTGAAGTGATAAGTGAATGGGTTGACCCTAAGTTGTCAACAGACAAACCGCAAACTCTCATTTTATCAACACCCAATTCATCAATGCACTAAAATATCAACGATCCAACTCGTCAACTTATGTTTCATCACCAATTGTAAAAATGAATTCGCTAGTTGGTTTACTCAATTTGAAATGTTTATCTTGGCAATCCCTTTTAATCTAACCTCAAATATAATATAATTTTCATTTAGGTACATACTCACCTGTCAAAAGCACAATACATTAGCAAAATTATGTGAAACAGGTAATCAAACTCTTAAAAAATGTTATTTCTTGATAACCAAAATGTTTAATTTATTCACATTTATTTCAGGAACTTATCACTTTTAAGTTTCTTCAGTTGTTCTGCTTTGGATAGTTACTAATAGAATAGATATCGAAGATGACTTAATAGAATCACAGTTACAGTATCCATACTGTATTATTGATAGGAAAGCCTTCAGTTATACTGTAGTTAGATAACTAGCTTTAATATTGTTACATAATGATGCAATGTGCCCCCTTCTTGCAGTCGACATTTCTCCTAAATCCAAATGCTCTTACAAATAAAAGATTGATGGAAAAGATCGAAACACCTTACTTGATAAAAGGAATTATGTTGAATACAGAGGTAGTACAATAATTTATTAATGGCAAGAGCAAAACAATTTAAAATTAGATAATTCAAAACTAGTATTAAGGATAATTTAAAAATTCAATGGATTTCCATTATTGTCTTCTTTTGTAAATATTTATGCAGGTGTTTAATAAAGCACTTCAGCTTAATGTAAATTTAAAAAAATGAAGTTTCTCCTTTCTGAGCACTGTATATTGTTTACTCATCTTTGCAATTTTATTTGTGTTTTAATTCTTTCGACTTTGTTTTAAGTTACATTTCAACTTGTAAGATGTGTATATGAAACTAAACTCTAAACTAGTTTTTCAAATGAATCTTAATCTGATACATTAATCTAATATAAACTAGACTTTGTAAGGTTTTATTTCAAATTTCTGAATTTATACTAACCCTTTTTTGTTGATAACTTCTCTTTTGATATTTTACCACTTAATACTGAAAATTGCTTAATACTGTTACTTAAATTATTTAAAATATCCTTAGCTATAGAATATAATTATTTCGACAATGCTAAAAACACTTAGCAGAATATTGGTATATTAAATAACGTAAAATAAAGCCCTTGACCTAATACCCTTTTTAATTACATAAAAAAATAATTATTGTCAGCTTCTTATGAAATTAATTAGTATATAGAATCTAAAGTAATCTTAAATAATTTCCCACGTTAACTTACTGGTAAAAATTAAAATACTCATAATAGATTAACTATTTCCACAGCTAAATTAGTGAATACAAATAAAATATTTACATTTTCTGAGGAAACAATTCCTTTCTTGTCTTTGCTTATCTTATACCCATAATTTCTAAGAATTATGCTAATATTATTTGTAAGTTATCAGCTAGTTATTAAATTTTGTAAAATCACAATATAGAAAAAAAAAACAAAAAACCAATAACAATTTAAAAACAATTACAATACCTTCCTCTTACTTTCAAACTGCTTAACAAATAAAAACTACATTAAAGTAAAGTAACACTTTATTACTACTTAGCACTTCTAATGCTACATTCACACTACAAATTTAAAAATGAAAAAAAAATGTTATAATTACTACAATTTCTAGTTACAACTTCTTAGACTAACTTAATGTTACTTGAGATATATATGTTGTGTTATCATATACTTCTATGTATATATAAATTTGTTTTCAAATAATGTGAAAAGCCTGTTACGGCATCAAAATATTAAAACATACCTAGCTTCTTATTACAAATGTTAATGATTAAAATTTTTATCTTCACCACAAACAACATTTAACGAAGAATATTCTTTTTGTAGTCATTTATACCATTAGCAATCTTAGTTATACTACTTGGAACTGTAAGAAAATAATTCTACTTATTGCATATTATTATACAAATTTATATGTTAAGATGCGTTTACAATTACACAACGATGCTTGCTGGAATGTTTACCGTCTATAAGGATGGTAGGACTGTGGAGTACCATAATTACTTCCTCGTTGCGGGCCCCCTGCATATGAATCGCCGCCAGCTGCAGTATAATCACCTACGAGAGATGAACCATTGCTTTTAGCTTTCACCACAGTGGTAGTTCGGTATAGGAAAGCTGGAGTGGTAGGATCAGGACTCTTTTCTGAAAAGTGCAACAGAAAGGGAACTTCAAGGGGATGAAAAACGGGAACCTCCATGAACTACTATTTCAAATTGCAGATTTTGGGTTTTTTATTTGATTTTATACCAAATGTGCAAACTTTTAAAAAAAAAGCAAGTATTGAGCATATGTACACATTTTAATTACTAAATTTCATGTAGTCAACAATTGTGGATACTTAAATTTTTTAAAAGAATTAATTTATAAATTATTTACGACAAACATTTCTTATACACAAATAATTAAATTGTGATGTTATTCCTCAAGAAATATGTTAAGTACACATATCATTTATGCCCAAATGACTGCTGAGTGTGTCCCCATTCATTAGAAGGTAGTGATGACCTGGAAATAGCAGTAAAGTAAGGAGTAGTCCACAAATGTAGTTAATATATTTATAGAAAGAATTCAATTAAACCTACGCTCTTTTTTACATGTCACTTTTTAATTTAAATTTACCACACTGTAATTATTATTGAAATGAATTATGCTTTTTATACAGGATGTCTTCAAAAAGCAAGTAATAACCTTAACAACAGAATTATAAATTAGTGAATATCACTTTAATGAATTTATTCATATTCAAAATTATCTTTCAAAATATACTACTTTGAAGTAAGAATGGAAAAAGTCTGTGGTTATAACGACAAAGACTTAATTATTAAAGAGTGATACTATGTATGTTCTCATAAATACTGACTGGATTAGTGCATCCAAAAGCCAATGTCTTGTACTAACAGAATTTTTATTTGATTAGTGGCAACATCAACATAATGCCTCTATGTAATAAAAACATTTTATTTTTGTTATCAAAGGCTTATGTAATAAAATTTTTTATTAATTATGAATCTTTTTCTCATCATTAAGCTAGAGTAATTCTTCTACAAAAAAATTAATTTGAGTAGATTTTGTTATTCTTTTTTCAAGTAAATGTTTATTCCATGGAAACATAATTGCTATTGGATTATATATTTAAAAACAGTCTTTACAACTTCTTTAGGGCTTCACTGTTAATGTACATGGTGATCAAACAAGTGAATTTTTGTTGTTTGTTAATGCTAGTAATTTAGATTTCTACAAGTAATTTCTAATCTGGCCTTTCTTTAAGAAATCTTTATCTGCCTGAATTTTCAAAACCTTTTGTCTTATTTGAAAAATCATCCTTGTATTGATTTTAACCTTGAGTGTAATTTCCAAGTTACTTGACCAGTACAATTATTGGAATACTTAACACAACATAATATAAAATTAACAATAAAGCAAAAAAGAATTCAAAAAATCAAATGACATTCAAAATGATAAAAAGGTTCTATAATTTTGATGGAGGATATGGAAATTCTCAAAATGAAATATAATAAAAATCTTTTCACTATAAGAACACAACGGATAATTCAATGGGTAATAATTATACATATTTTTTGAAATTACTTTGACAAACAATTCTTTTTGCATTAAATTTCTTATAAACTCTGTGCCATATGGTTTTTGGTGCTGCACTATAATATTTATGAATATACTAATGACCATAAGGTTTCATATGCATTTACTATTCAAGTTCATTAACTTGTTAAAAAAAACTAGAAGAGATTGTAAAAGCAATTCAAACAATAACCACAGACAATATCTTAATAATTTTGCTTCCTATAAAACAATATTATTAACATTGTATTCTTCAGACATTTGTACCACCACCACATTTTTATAATAAACCATTCCAGTTGAATTTTTCTTTCAGAACACCACACCTCTTTTACTACAGATGGAAAACTTGCTAGAACTTAGATATACTTCATATCTCAAATAGTTGTGTAAAGGTTTGTCAACTCAAAAGCATAGTCGTAGCAATTCATGTCTCCTTTTGTAAATACTTTTAATGAACACATCTTTTTTGCATTTTTATCTTTTCAATTATAATGAACTTTCATTAAATACTAGATGTATACATACTACCATCTAATAAATACAAATTCAACTAGATTTTAATGGACAATCATTTAATAATAAATTAAACTTCATATTCAATGAAAATATTTAAAAAGTGACAATAAACTTTAAAATAGGAAGATAGTAAAATTTCAACTTTTTTTTTAAATATTTGATAAAACTAATACACAAGCTTTTAGTCTGACTTTTTGAGCATGCACTTGTAAGATATACTTTTGAATAAAGTAAATAAAGAGTTAAATTGATATTACTTTTTCTTTTGTTGTTAAGAATTTACGACATGCTTTTTAAAGGCATTCTGTATTCCATTTTTTTTTCTTCATTTTGTTTTAAACTTCAGAATAAAACAGACAAACAAGGAAAATAAAGGAAGTGAAAACAGGAAACTTGCAAACAATAAAAGCCATTTAGATCCATAATTTAATCATTATCGGATAGTCAAAGATAATGATAGGTACATTATTTTCAGTATTTTGTTAAACTACTGTCATAATTCACGCTAAATATATTAAAGATTAAGTTAACTACCCCAATAAAAATGCACTACTCTTAAAACTGACGTTTAACTAAAAACCAGGTCTCATCAAATAACAATCACTACTAGTAATAGACAGACCTTTACAATACTTTAATTAATAACAATATATAATTAATTGCTTGCAAGTGATAAAATACTATGAAGCTAATGTACAGTGATGAGGAAAAGTGAGTGTTGAATAAAATGGGAGCAAGGATGAGTTAAAAGAGGGACAAGTTATGTAAATAATCGAGGTCACTTGACTACACAAATTTCTCTCAGCTAACATTTGTATGTTTGACGATATTATGTATCACTCATCGGACTTAAGAATTAAAAAACAAATTTACACACCTATAGGTTCACACTCATATATTTAATATACAATTTTCAATAGATCACTGGCTGCTAGACGTACGCGATTTTAATTAATTATATACTTAAAATAAGATCGATCTTTTGAGCAACAAATACCATATAAAAATTGGGCAGTGTCTGCACCGTAACTCTGCAAACACTTATTCGCTAAACAATATAAATTTACGTTAAAAACATTGAGAATTCCTTTACATAATGTAGACACTATTCTTGCTAGATAAACCACATGTGAAATTGCACTATGTTAAAGGCCCTAATCATATACTTATAAAGTATGTTTTATTGTATAATAGTTTAAAACTTATTCTGTATGTATCTGTACATCAGTCAAATTGTTCTAAAGTTACTATGTAAATTTATAATTACTCTAACAATTGAATTAACTACATCAGCAATATTGTAATACAAAATACAATTTAATTAATTAATCTATATATTAGTTCGTAAATTTATTTTGTATTTTGCCTAAAGTAGAACTACTTTTAACAATTATTTAGGTATCGGCATAAATGTATATTAATATATTCGTGTGTAGAATAACCTACTATTTTTCTCCTTTTTTTTTGTATTAAAAATAACGCAAAAAAATATATATAAAATGCAATAAATAACGCGCCCCACCTTGTAACTACCCCAGGAAATGTGGATAAGGAACAGAGAGGAAAGTTGCTTTTTTTAAATAGTTTGCCCTGCAAAATAATTATTGGCCATATTAAATTCGAATTACTACTACCAAATGTCACTCAAAATAAAGTAAAGTAAAAATAAAAACCAAATACCGAGCAAACGGTTATGAAACGGGCACTTAAGACAATCAATAAATAACAGGAAACAAAACAAAACAAAACAAAAATAATGGAGGCGAACATCACTATTACAGTGCGATATTAGTGAAGATAAGTTATATAGTTTTTAAAACGTGTAGAATACGTGTTTACAGCAACATCTCTCTACCTCAAAAAGGAGGACTAATAATCTATTATTATTATTATTAAATCCTTTTAAATTTAAATACGAAATTTTCGTCATAGGGAACTCTTAAATGTTAGTTTTTATAACCAAAGCATATTACTAGGATTAAAACTAGAAAACAAGAAATTTTTAAATGTTCTACGGTATTATGAAACAAACATTGCTTACTATTAGATTGTCACATAAGAATTTAAAATGTAACTTATGTAAAAACTTCAATTACCATTGATTAGATAGACACATGGAACCCAGACAGACAGAACTACATTCCTACTAATTATAATCCACTATGATAATATTATTAGGAAGTAAATTAATAACCGCTACCCTAATTTATACAATTATTCCAAATAGTATATCGCGTCCGCAGCAAGGCCTAGTCAGTGCAATTCTTAGGGCAACACTAAGTTTAAGATCAGGTCGCGCAAATTCAAGTCTAATGTTAAAATTTAAACTGCCTATATCACAACACAACTAGACATGGAACTCTTACTCTATAACACTGTACTCCGAATATTTTCATTTTTTCTGTCGTCTCATTATTTTTAAGTTTTTAAATTAATTAAATATAATAGTGCATTATTCCAAATTACTCACATTTTAAAAATATGTTTTCTTTTAAATAAATATACGCTAATAAAACATTACTTAATGAATTGCATCACATAAAGAATCCTTGATTAAGTTTAAAAAGATAAAAAAACATTGGCAACAGTACTCAATTCTAAAAAACAAGCCAACTTAATAATAGAATTTCTATATAACCGAATGATAAAAATAAATTAAAAATAATTAAAAAAAAGTTTAAAATACTATATTAAGCATACTACAGTACAGCCAGACTTTAATAAAAATATTCCTAACTATCTACGTGTGGTTGAATTCTTAAGTAATTTCTATTATTTGTATAAATAATTTATAAATAGTGATCTTAAAATTACAACGATTATTTAAAATTTATTATTACCCTTAAATATATCAGAATGCCTACTGGTTCTTCTAAATTTTTTGTTAACTAATATAAATCGTCAATATTTATTATGTAAATCTATATACAAACGTGCTTCTACAGATTCTTGAAATATTGTTAACAACAGACTAGAATTAAGATGCACTTAAATTATAGTTTTAGATGTAATAATAGTAGTTAATGTAAAAGATATATACCCACATGTAGTAATCATAATATAATAATAATAATAATAATTATAGTAATTAATAATAATAATAATAAATCAACACTATTTTAAATGCAGTCATCTTAAGTTATGAAAAATTATAACTAAAATTAAAGTATGAATCACATTGAAATGCGTTGTAGTTTTTTCTCTTTTATAAATATATAAAACGAATGAACCAAGCAGGCATCCCAAAAGGCAGATAATTGAAATAGTTATGAGGTAAAAATTTGATTTACATTATTTTACTACCTATTAACAAGTTGAGCAGTGCTTAAAAATAGTCAACATTTCTGTCTGTCTGTACTTTTGAATTTTAATTAGAATATATATATTAATGACTTGAAATAACGGAACAGTAACCGAAGCAGATTGAATGTCTGTGCCATGCAGGTGCGGACAAACTACTAACGATCAGGATAGGCAACAGACGCAGGATGCCGGTGGGTCATATGTCTGTCTAATCAGAATAATTGAGTTTGGCGGGAGTAACCAGTCCGGCTGTTCTCTTCACGTTTATCAAGCCAACACGTTTCCAACTGTTGCAACACATACTCATATTACTCAAGTTACTTATGTGCTTCAATGTTACTCCTGCTGGACCATCCGTTGGACACCCGCGCTCGTCATCTCCACAACCATCTACATGCAATAGCTGTTGTTTCGAAATATCCATACCTTCCAAATATGATGTCAATGTTTTAATACCATTGAAAAATATATTAATGTTTTTTGAGGCGCGGTTATCCAACGGAATCTGAGGAGGAGTAAAATTGTTGGCGCACATATTATCTAAAGGTTGTCAAGAACTGGGCCACTCTTTAAAATCATTGAAATGTTTAGCACCTGCGTTGGGTGGCTGCGAAGAGTACGCTCCTAGCTGAGAACCCGCATCATTGCCATATGAACGCTGTGGCATCCCGTAGCTGGTCTGATCTGTGGAGTATGAACCATAACTATAATTGGAGTAGTCTGAAGCCGGTTTGGAATTAGCATTAGACGAGGACATGTTAGGTGGAGCATTTGGTGTTGTTGGACCTCCAGGACCTGATTGTTGGCGGGAGTACATGTCTCCTGCAAGATAACCTGTCAGCAACAGTTGAGAAAATATTTAAGTTTTACTCCTCGCTCCACGTTAAGAAGAGAACAGCTTACCAGACGGCCCGGTCGACTGGCTATTCTGTGGCATATTCCAACTGTTCCAACTTGCACCGCTACCTGTTCCTGGTCCTACAAACAAATTTTGAAACTGGAGTTAGTTTAATTTTTAATTATAATTTTTATGTTACTTTCTAAATGACTTTCGATGAGAAATTTTGAATTTCTTGTCTTGTTAATATTTAGATCATGTCTCTCTTTTATTAACTAACTACCAATTATTATTTATAGTCCATCATTTCAATTGCAGAATTTAAAGTGGATATAATCCATTCCAACTTATTTTATGTGGTTGGTCATGACAATTTGTGTAACAATTATGAGTTTCAGACAGATGCAAAGTTACAGGTATAGATATTGTAAATTAAAGGTTAACTCTTCTAATGTCGAAGTAACATTGTCATTTCTGAAAAAATACTGCCATTTTTTCAGAAGATATCTTTGATACAAATTAAATAGTACATTTGACGTAAAATCAATTTTATAAATGCAAGTGTTAAGAGTGGTGTCATCTAAACAAAAGAAGTCATGGTCAACTGACATCTAAATAATTTGGAATGGATTATACCTTATTTTTGCAATGACTTTTTGCAACATAATGTTATGCAACCTTGTAAATCAAATTCTTAAATTAATGAATAACTTTATTGCTAATGATGACGAACTAAAAATCAATCGTGTTAGGTGTAAAATAGTAAATAATACCAAGCGCACTCTTATGAAAATTAACAAGTCTATTTACAACAATAAAATGGACTCTACAACTAAAGCGTCTTTATAACAAAATGATTTAGACATTAAAAAGAGTTACTCAATCTAAATAGAAAACAATTTCTTGTTCATAAAAATCCATGACCTCACTAGCATTAAAAGTTTCTAACTTCAATGAAAAAGTATGGTTCAAGAACACCGTGAAATGTTATGTGCTGATAGTTGACTCAAATAACTTTAGGAAATCAAAATCTAACCAAGGAAAGGTAGCTCAAATGGCAAAATATACAATCTTAAATTATATTTTTTTAATAGTTTTTCCCCTTTTGTCAGAGAGCAGCATAACTTTTTTATTCCGATCTCTCAGAAACTATCCCATCTTATAATTCTTTCTAGTAATCGTTTTATAGTTACTTGTTATTTCATTTTAAATGTTGTATTTTTTGTAATTTTAACTGCTTTTAAAAAACAAAATTCAAAGTTGAATATTTATTGAGGGATGCAATGAATAGTGATTTTTGAAAAAGCCAAATACCAAATACTCAACATAACCTATCTATCGAATACCAAATATCCAGTTCCTTTGCATTTTAAAATTGGAAAAGTTATTTCAATCTAAAATTAACAATTACCTAATGATAAAAAAATAAACTCATTATCATTAATTGCCCATTATTTTTAAATTTTGTAGTAAATGGAAATATTTTGAATTTCAAGAACAATTTTTGTTGTATCACATTTCAGCATGTATCAACTGTAGTCATAATTTGTTTTAGATAGGCAGCTTTGAATAGCCCATAGTTTGTTGTTTTTTCTATAATACCTGTCAATATCAAAATTTCCTAATTTATGTTAGCTAGAAATAAAATTTCCTTGTTTAGAAAACAACAAGAATAACCTAGCAATTGCATGTTTTGCCAATTTTCAAGTACTTTGACAGGTACTATAGAAAAAAAGTTTACTATAGCTCAGCAAACTGGGAGAACCCCAGCATTCTGGGATCAGTTTCAATGAATGTGCTGTTTTAATTCAATAAGCAGCAGCCAGGACTTATCTTGTCTAGCAACTTTTAAATTCATAAAAACAGCAACTATAAATAATAGTTATTTATTCTGAAAGTAGGTAAAAAGAAAGTTTATCCATGAATGAAAAGTATTGCCTCACGAGTGAGTGAGTGTGGTAATCTCATGAGTGGGTAAATTCTGGTTTACCTATGAGTAGAATACAATATTTTATTTTGTACTTACAGTTTTTGAAATGTTTCAAAATAATATTACATTTAGAAATTTGACATTCCTACAATGATTAACTGTCATCGAACCTGGTAACCGTAGTTACAACAATAAGCGAATGCTATATTGACATGGTAACACAAAATGACAAGAGTTGGTAAAATGTTATTTTATCATCACAAAAACAGTAGGTAAATAGGAAAACAACTTAAATATAAAATAAAATAATATTTTTTGTCGATCTTATTAGAAAGTAGGCTTTTCGATCCTCATTTTGTGGCCGAAAGTTGCTGATTGTATCTGAGCAGAGACAAAGTAATTTTTCCTCTCTGTTGTTCAATTTTTATTTTGTTTTTTTTCTTAGATATGTATTGGATACCATGGATACCAAAGCTACTATACAATTACTTGCAAAAGTAAATTCTTAATGTAGAATAATAACCTATATTTAGATTTTTGACAAATTTTCTAAGTTGTGCTTTGGCATACGCAGGAAAAAAATAGCACTTTCTTCCCTTGTAACACAAATAACTATTACGTACACGTATATGTTTAATGTTTTATCATTTTAAAGCTCAAAGTACACTCTGCTGCAAATTTATAACTGCATCTAAGTTTTTGTTTAACCTTGTAACATGTGATCATTAAAATTTAAGTTCCCAGTAGGCGGTGAAATCTTTCCCTAGGGCGTAGCTTAGACACAACACATGCCAACACACAATCTATAAACTGATGATTTTGTCTTGTTTCTAATGCAAACTGTCAATTTGACAGATAATTTTCCAGAATAAGCTAAGACATGATTTTTTCTTTCATAGCCTCCTGGAAACTTAAATTTTAATGATCGCATGTTACAACAGTGAACCTTAATCTGTAAGAATATACCCTGTTCACGTTGTTTTTAGATGAGACCTAGCTAGCCATGGAAGTCTGACAATTTGAGAGACTTCGTATGTTGAAATGACTTTGACATACCTTCCTGAAGTTTGAAGGTTATGTCTTCCATCATTTATTCATTAGTATGTTGCCAGATGCTTTTCAAATTTGCAAATGTTAAGTATTTTTTATTTAACTATCTGACAAGTATGAAGTAGTTAAACAAACTGGATTAAAATGCAAAAAGGCAATATTGTTAAGAATGTTATTTTGCAAGCAGCAATGGTTTTCAATATAAAAGAAATGTAGCCACACAGCTTTCAAGTTAAGAAATCAAAAGCATGGTCAACCCTCATCTAAAAACAAAGTGAATGTATTGTACATGAAATTAAAAAAATAAATTATAAAAATGAATATCGTTACAGAATGAGTTAGTGCTGTATCATATTTATAAAACAATTCCTTGTATGTGTTGCAATTTTATAACCACACTTGCTGTTGATGATTTTTGTTAAGTTGTTTATTTGAAACTGCTACATGGGTTGTAACAGGCCCAATTTTAGCTTTGTGACGTGAAAATAAATCATTTCGAGCAATTCCTCATGAACATGAACATAAACAGAAGCTATCAGGTTGTTCGGAAACTTTTTAAAAATCAAGAAAACTATGGTACACACAATAAACATTGTGGAAGAAAAAAAAACTGATGGATGTTGAGTAGTAAATACAGTCTGCAATTAATTAAAAAAGTGCATCTCAAATACTACAGGAGTATAATCTCAATTTCTCCTGATGGACAATTCACAAAACCATCAAGTGTGACCCTTATATCATTAGGTCTATCAAAAGCTTCAGCACTAACATGGAGATACAAGCATGCACGATTAGATTTTGTACAGACAAGCTTGAATATACTGGTCTACAGTACAGTTATTCTTTCCTTTACAGTTCATTACAATTTCATTATTGTCAGAAAGAAGGAGAGTAAGCTGAGTTTTATTCCAGATAATTTTTCCTGATGAAAAAAAGTGGAACCCAGATGGATTTAGAGGTTATTGAAAGGATATATGAATATATCAGCTATTTCTTTAAAATAAATTTTGATTATGGGTCGGATCAGGGTTGGGTCAGTAAAATATATATTTTACACGTAATATACCTATGTAAAATTTTTTTACAGTAAAAAAACCAAAATGTATAAAAATGTATTTATTACATTATAAAACAGTAAATCCTTATACTAAAAACAAAAATGATAAAAAACATTAAATACAATGTAACGGAATGGTTTACACTATAATTATGAA
Organism: Ignelater luminosus; assembly: GCA_011009095.1. Taxonomy (NCBI): domain Eukaryota; kingdom Metazoa; phylum Arthropoda; class Insecta; order Coleoptera; family Elateridae; genus Ignelater; species Ignelater luminosus. The sequence continues at coordinate 21,263 of VTPC01004966.1, forward strand.
ACAATATCAGTATTCTTCTGATTTGTTCAATTCCAAACTGTTTAAAGTATAATATAATATACAACAGTTTCTTAGATTTGTCAAAAGTTAATTGATTGGGCACATCCAAATGCACATATGATCAATTATAAAATGCCCTTTCTAATTGTGCTGAAGATACTGAAATATTTAACAATTTCAGAGCAAGCTGGTTTAGTCTAGGATGTCGCTTGGCAACCATATTCCAAAATGTTACTGGGGAAGACAGTTTTTGAATGTAAAGATGAAAGAATTCCTTTATTGTTTCTAAATTATTCTAAGACATTAAGACCTTCTGCGTTTAATTTGCTTATTAGAAAATCTTCAGCCTTTATATGTTGTTCATTGTTTAAACTATATTTTGGATGTAAAATGTTTGTTGTTAATTTTCAAATTAGTGTTGAAAAGTTAGATAGAAAACACAAACAGCACTTGACCACTGCAAGGTAACATCAACTAAGATGCACCTAAGCACTAAATGTTACACATACCGTCTGTTAAATAAGAATGTGTTACAAAACGTAAGAAAATCAAAATACAATTTAATTTTTTTGAAACATTATTTTATTCACTAATGTGCAATATAATTAGTAAGAAGTTCAGTCACTGTTGTTACTTAAGATGGCCTGACATCTTCAGTGCATGCTTTCAATTAATGTTTCTGCATACTGCACTGGTAAACTTCTCCATATTTCCCTTACCTTATGAGCTAAATGTATTTGGTTCTTTATTATGACGCCCTGTAGCTTCATCTTCATTAATGCCCAAACATTTTCTACAGAGTTTGCATCTGGCCACTGTGAGGGCCAGCCTAAAGTCTGTACATCGTTTTCTTCTTTCCACATAGAGCAAAGTCGACTTCTATGTTTGGGATCATTGTCCTCTTGTAACAGCTAGTTGCAATTTCCTTTCCCAAACCATTTATCTGCAGATGGTATTAACGCACACTGGTAGATTTCCTTCATAAATTTTGCGTCTAGATTTTGTTTAAATATTAATAATCTTCCAAAACCTCTTCTGTTAAAACATCCCCAAATGTGGATCTTTCCAGGGTGTTTCACAGTGCGCTGAATGAGTTTTTTACCTTTTACACACCACACATGTTTAATAGATGTTGACAACCAAAATGATGCTTCATCCGTAAATATTACATTATCTCAATCTTGATTCAAGTTTTCTTGTGCTCACTTCATTCGTTTTTTCACCTGAATCTTGGTAAGAAGTGGTTTTAATAAAGTACTTCAATGTTTGATAGAAAGTTTTTGCTGAGTTTTATCCAAACTAAGTGATGGAGTTTGATAGAAAAGGTTGACAATGACATTATCTTCTCTAGAAATAGCCTTTCTAATTTTTCCGCAGCTTGGAAGATCATTTTATGTATGCTATAATGCTTTATACTCACTTCTTAACAAATGATTTTGACTTTTTAAGATGTTTGGCAGCAGCTCCAAGTGACATTTTTGGTCCCTTTTATGTTTACTATAAGCAACATTCATTATTAACAGATGTAATTACTCACGTAATAATAAAACACACACTGTATTTGTTATACTGCGCCGTTCACAGATATGCACTATTTCTGTTTTTATCACGTATTTTGTTCAACTGTTAGGGGATGGGTATAATTGTTTCCTGCTCAAAGGTTTTGTATACAACCCTTTCAGTAATTTCTTTTCATATATATTTTTTATTGAGGTGATGTTAGTATGTACTTAATAAGAGAATTTTGCATTCAAAAAAAAAAGTATTCTCTTAGGGATTATCTTTGGAAAATTTAAATAATACTTAAGTCTTAAATTTTGTTGTCAGTTACTAAGGAATTAGTTTAACTGTTTACTTTGACTAATAAGGTTCTTTACAAATAACTACGGGTATTCTTTTTAATATATAATTTTTACCATATGTTTACATTAAGAATATTTTACCCTATTTTTTACACGTAACTACCCAACCCTGTGACAGTTGCTTGCTGTTAGGATTTCCAACTACTCAGATAAACAGTATTCAATAAATCATCTTGCTAGAACAAAAACTTCTGCCCTTTTTAGAGTAACATGATGGCATAAGACTACAGGTCTTTCAACAAGATAATGCCCTTGTCAAGTTTCTGGTGTTTCAAAAGCTTGGTTCGAACATCATGGTATTGTTCTTCTTGAATAGCCAGTCAAATCTACCGATACGAATGTAATAGAGGACATATGGGGAATACTGGTAAGAAAATTTATGCTGACAATCAGCAATATTCTTCCATTAATGAGATAACTGAAGCATGGGAGCAAATGGATGCAACGGCTACCCATAATCTGTTCAATTCGTTGCCCCATCAGGTTATGGAAATAATCGAAAACAACAGAGGCCCAATTATTAATTCTTTGTTTTTTCATTACATACATTTCATTACATTGTAAATCTGATGAAAAAATAAAACTGTATTTATTTTAGAAATTCCTTATTCTACAGAAGATCCCTGATTCTATATCAGCCTGTTAATTAGAATTTGTTTTTCATGTCAAACCACAAAAAACTACGTGCAGTTATAAATTTGCATCAGGGTATATAACCAAATATTTGTTGCATTCTTATTTATTAAGTGTGAGACTGTTATTTCAACTAAAAAGGTATCAGGTGATAAATAATAAACTATTTCTGCAAGTACTAATATATTCTTGAGTTGTTTGAATAAAAAACCACCAGTTGGTCTCCATCAAGTAAGGCACATACAGGGACTTTCTTCTTGATATATTTCAATAAGAACTTTCTGAGATTTATTTTCTTAACTAATTTGAGTTATTAGAAAGCTATCCATACTTGCCATATTGAACAGATCGAGTGATCATGTACAACTCTTGCGATATTCCCAAAAAAAGGGGAAAATTCCCTTAAGTTGACAGCACTGACTACAAAACCAGATGTGAATGGGTCGCTGCAGTTTTCTTGCAGGACCAATAGAAACGCTGCTTTTTAAGTCGCATTCTGATCATGCACCTTTATAACTGTCTATTTGGTGTGACAAGTATAGTTTTCTTGTATAATTTGTTTTTTGAACATAGAACGAAAGAATTATTATGTCTGTAGAAGGTCGCTGTAATTAGATTGTTTATTTCCTTCTCCATTATAAAAAAAGCTTGGTCTTTCTGAAGTCACAGTAACTCCTCCTCGTGGTTGTATTTTGCAGGTGGACACCATAGATTCCAACCTCAACATTTGCTTAGGTATTCTGTTTTCAGACATCCTACTAAAATGTTCTAGCCATCTAACTTACATTTTTACTTACATTTGGATGATCAAATGTCTCATCTAATACTTCAAATTAATGAAGTATTTGAAATAAACAAATACGTTTGCTAGCCATGATTGGGCTAATTTTATACTGTTGCATATGTGACCCAGACGGCTAATTTTCAGGTCTTTAGCTGTATTCACTGTCACAAAATCTTTTAAAATAGACAATGAAACATTTTGAAATGTGTCAAGACAAATAAATTGGTAAAATAATTATAATTTATCATTAACACGAGTAAATTAAAGAAAATAATAATTATTATAATTTGGAGTAAAAACGACCAATCCTCGTATGAACTTGATTCTGTACTGCTCATCAATCAAACATCCATGATCACGCATAATTTTTACTCCCAATAACTCAGTTATGCCATCTCACACATTAAGCACCTTTTCCTAGTTCAGGTCACATATATTTGTCTTTTCATGTGTCACTTTGACAGTTATTATACAGGCTATTACCAAAGAGTGGTATCAAACAGTTGACAGTGCAGTAAAGTTGTTCGTATACTCAACCGCAGGTGCATATAAATATGTTGCGCTTATCGATACTACTTGGCTGGACAATCATACTTGGTTATCACATCAATATGAGCAAAAAAAAAACAGAAATAAAAGAAACAGTAAGAAAATTAGAAATTAATTAAAGACAAAGATTAAAATCAAACCATATAATTTCAAGTAAAATTTGAAATAGATATAATTATCTACTATTTTCCATGGCGTAAAACTATCTTCATGTACAACTATCACGAAAAAAAAGTTTGTGCTCAAAATGTAGTAAGCCTCAAAACCTGCTTATATCTACATCAGTATGTTCTAGATTGAAGATATTCTGAATATATAGAAATGTACGGATGCTTTTCCATTTAAAAGACAAAAATTACCACATAATAGAGAGTTTGAGTATATATTACTCTATACGATAACGTTATCTTGTAACAACTGCGCATGTTTATTGGAGTCCGTTATTTCCTTACAAATAAGGAAGCAAATACTGTATATGATAAATTGGTTTGTGAGGTTAAGAAGTTGTGCTGTGTACTTCGAGCATGTGCAATTTGATGATATTTTACTAATTTATTAATAATAAATGAATAAATTGAAAATATATTTTCTTAAATAACCACATCCACTTAGATTGTGAGGTTATGTTGGGTTATATTAATGTTTGCATATTTTGCGGTTGCTTATCACTCTTTAAATGTTATTTGGTCCCGTGACTTTACTGTTAAAGGGATGTTTAACATGAATTTGCTCAAACTCTCTAATACTTGCAGGTAGTAAGGATGGGACTTACAAAATTACAATCAATCTCAATTTACAAGTATGTTAAATTTAAAATCAAAAGCTGATATTCAGAAACAGCTTCTGAAAACATTTTTGTTAATGAAAGTAAAGATAGAAAACTTAGTACAATACCTTTTTAAAGTAAGTAATTAGGTTGTCTAATGTATGTTGAGTATGACACGTTGATAACAACAGAAACAGTTTTTGAATATCAACTAAAGATATCTATATTTTACCATTATTGTTTATATTTAACTTCTTTTTAATCTATTTTAAGTTTTATTTTTTAGAATAAATTATAATAGCTAAGAACTTATTTTTAGTCAGCGTTATATACCGGGTTGTCAATGAGAAGTGGAAACAGTCTACCATTTTCTTATACTTTGTTTTACTTTTCCAAATAAAAACACTTCAAGATTTACAGGGTAGTTAACAAAAATTTCAAAAATTTATGTCAAATCATGGTCTTCTATTTTATGAAAAATGAACATTTTTGAGATTATCTTAAAATATCACAAATGACATATCAACAGGAACAGAAATTTCAAGCAAAATTAGACTTATTAAAAAATATATACAAAGTGCTATTTAAAGAAATAAAGTTAGTACAACTTTTGCTAAAATCAGAAGTGACCTCGAGTATTCCACTCTGTTAAAAAATAACAAATATGTCATTTTAATATCCCAAAATGCAGAACTGTTTCAAAATATAAGGAAATGACGGGCTATTTCCACTTCTCCTTGACACCTATATGCTCTATTCCAAATCTATATGAATGGTAACTTGGGGGCACAGTGAGAAAAACTAAGAATACATGGTGAAAAGTACAGATTAAACTTATATGTTTAGTTGGTTTTAATTATTTATTTGTTATTATTCTTGTGTATCAGTTACCCTATAACGTTTCTTCTATTATTGAGTTGGAAATCAATCTTTTTTATAAACATGCTATGATGAAGATAGATCGATCTAGTTTCCAACTTCTTATACCTCCTTAATAAAATGAAGTAGTACCTGGACATAATAACTACATGGAATATTTATAGGATTTTTAAAGATTAGAATTCAACACATAGATTGAAGTTACAATTTAGGTAATGGACCACACTAGTGTTACGTCACTTTTTATTAGTTACCATGGTTACCACTTTCAAAACAAATAGTTTCCGTATGTTAAATGCCATAAGAGAACTTTTAAACTTCTAGAAAAACTTAATCGTGCTTTATTTAATCTTACTACACAGGTAAGTTAGAATGATGCATTTGTCATCATTTAATGATAAGTTATGAATCACATTTTAATGAGAAAGAAGGATTAATGTATATTCCAAACCTAGTTAAGTGGGTGTTGCTAGAGAGTATTAAATAAACTATAATTACTTACCAATACAATTTATACAGGGTGTTTTCAAACTTGGTGTATTTATTTAAACAGGAGCTTATTCGTATTGTAATAGACCGATATTAACGTAAAAAAAACTAGAAATTTACAAAATTTAATAAATCACTTTTTTTCATTAAATGTTGTCCCTAAAGCGCGTTTCACATTATACTATTTTTGTCTAGAATTACGCTAGCTTTCTCGTTCGATTTCGATTCTATTTCCGTTCAATTTTCATCCTAGAATTTTTAAATAATCGTATGACATCGAATTTATTCAACTTGTTTCAAGCATGGTAGTGTGGCCACTCGACAAATGGAAAATTAGTATTCGACAAAAGCGGTGCGGAACATTTTAGTGATTTTAGTCTATAACCTCAACAGCAATAACAAGCTACAGGCAAGATTAAAATATTTTTATAGGTTATAATAATGAGTAATATGCACATGTTTGACCTCAACTTTGGTAAAGGTTGGCACTAAAGTTGAATGACTTTCTGCCCAAGCGTACTACAGCATAGCATGAAACTCGAATAGAAAAATAGAACTCGGCGTATATTTCTATACTAGAAACTTGAACCAAAATCGAAAGCCAGTTTCAGATTCACATTATACTAGAATTAGCTAGAAATTTCTCGAACGAAACTCGAAATAGAATCTAGACAAAAAAAGTATAATGTGAAACACACTTAAGTACGGTCCTGCAGCCGTGTTGTGTAAGTGAGAAACCCCAATTTTCAATGTTCAATTAAACATAACAGTCAACTGGGTTCAAATTGGACAGACTGAAAGCAAGCAATTATAGTCAAGGTTATTCAGGCGCATTCTAAGAACATTTAGAATTTTGAGAAACATGAAAGAAAGTTGTTACCTAGGTATAATAGTATAACAGATTTTATGACCCTTTGTGTAGTGGTCCCCAATACTATAATTATCGTTACTACCACAAATCTCTACAATACAATAGAATTTTGTTTAAAATTTAAAAGCTTTAAGTAAAATTCTAATTTGTAGTAATCCTAGTTACTTATTCTTAAAATAAATATGCACATTAATTATTATATATCAAAGCAATATATGATTTACAACAAGTGTTCGAAATTTTAGTTACTCCTTTAAAGAAAATTATCAATTTGCCATTGTACATTAATTTACTTTTACAAGTAAATTTAATAATCATAAACAAAGTCTTCATGCCTTAATCTTTCTTTCCTTTCATAAGTTATACAGTGAAACCTCCATAACTCGAAATCCAAGGGGCGTGATTATTAGTTCGAGTTATAGAAAATACAAGTTACGGAATTACGTGCAATTAATATACAAAGTGCAAGGAGACAATAAATTTCGAGTCGAAGAGAAATTCGAGTTACAGAAGTTCAATTTATGGGGGTTTCACTGTATTTACAAATGTTAATAAAATATCATTTAAGTGATATAAAGAAAATGGTCATGTAGCATCCATCTCCTTCCGACTTCATCAAACAGGTAAAAACCTTCCACTACAAACTGTCCGTTTTAAATAACTTTCAGTTTCTCGTCAAAAAGTGAAACTTTTATCACAGAGACAGATCTAGCCCTTCTTACATTTTCAAAGGTCAATATCCCCATTATATTAAAACTTTTACCAGGGTAATTTCTTGCCAAACGACACTGTTTAATGTATAGTATTACCTGTTAAAATTCATACTCCAAGATTCAGAGCACTCAGTATTAGGGTAACAATATTTTTCAGACTTTTTTTTTCTTTTAAAGCTCACACGAAAAAATGTTAATTTGATGCATTTGAAGAGTTCTCTCCAAGTATCAACTTGTTTAAAAATTTTTGAGAGGTCGCTCAAGAATTTTAAGTTTCGAAAAACAAAAGAAATCAATTTTTCTTTTTTCAGTTCTTCAGTTTCTCACTAATTCAATCTTTCCTATGTATGTAAAATTCGAAGTCAAAATATTAATATTTAAAGGTCGTTCAATAATTTTAAAAATAAATTTTAATGAACTTTTAATGGTTTTGAGGGACCTTTATATATTAATATTAATTGTAACTATTTGTCTTTTATCATAGTTTTCAATTTCAATAATGCTCATGATTAAAATTAATTAATTGCACTATAAAATAGTAATAACGAGATCAAGTCTTAATATTAATATTTAAAGGTCGCCCAAAACCATTAAAAGTTTATAGAAATTTATTTTTAAAATTATTGAGCGACCTCTAAATATTAATATTTTGACTTCAAATTTTAGTATGTTTCTTTACAACCTACATAGAAAAGATTGAATTAGTGAGAAACTGAAGAACTAAAAAAAGAAAAATTGATTTCTTTTGTTTTTTGAAACTTTTAAAATTCTTGAGCGACCTCTCAAAAATTTTTAAACGAGTTGATACTTGGAGAGAACTCTTCAAATGCATCAAATTAACATTTTTTCGTGTGAGCTTTAAAAGAAAATAAAAGTCGGAAAAATATTGTCACCCTACTCAGTATATTAGGTAAAACACAACAAACACTGGTTTTTATAGATTCGAAATTTCTCTTATGGCAATCTAACACAGGAAAATGCTTTGTTTGGAAAGTAGTAAGAGAGCATGGCGTCAGAACTTGCGCAGTCCATTCTACTAAAGTTATTTTGATAGAAAATATAATTTATTCTTAAACCAGATTTGGTGTTTGTATATTTTCAGAATACAGTAAAAATTAGAATTATAAAAATAGGTCTTTCACTTAGTTGGATGGGAGATATAAACAAATGCATGTGAAAAATAGCACTCTGGGTTTAAATTCACGGATACTTTTGAAAATGACTACATGAGTAAGTGGAAATATTGCTTTTATAACAACCATCAGTTCTCCTCATCAACAAATTAAAAGAAGTGAAGTGCTCGCTACCATTTATTAAGAATGATAAATTATTTTTTCTTATAAGAAGTTTTACTATGCAAGATATAGCAAAATTCTTCAACAAGAATGTACGTGTATTTAGGAGTTGCATATCTTCTTCTTATCAAAATTCTGTGAATAGTATCTTAATGAAACAACCAATTTTCTTTCAAATTCTAATGTTGACATGACACTTCAAGGCAGTTTCTATGTACAGTTTGATAAACAGATTAACAAGCAAAATAGAAAGTGGAAGACCTGTTTTTGTAATTTTAATTTATGACATTCTTGACTGAAAATACAGAATAACATGTCTCAGACCCAATTTAAGAATGAAGACTACATAACACCTTTAACTAGGCGAGTGAACATGAGCTACTAGAAGAAGCGTGACAAAGAGTGTGGAAAAAGTGTTAAAAGTAGAAAAAGAAAATATTTTGAAGCAGAATATACAAGTGGGAGTCTTGACCAGAAATAAAATTTATTAATTCGTGAAATGTCCTCTTCATTGTGAAAAAATCTAATAGTAAGAGTAGTGTAAATTCTTTCAAGGAATAAACATAACTAAAATTTTATTTGCATCACATCAGCACAAACTGTACCACTACTAGTACTACTACAACATAAGCGGTCATAAAACATATTAAGTTATCTTTACATTTTATAAGCATGAATCTGATAAAATTCCACGAAAAAGAGATGCTGCTGTATTTCACTACAATAAACATTAAATTCTGCAAAACTTTTCAAATGAATGTACTTTACATTAAGTATTGTATTAAAAAATAATGGATTGGAACAAAAGTTGCTGCATTGAATATCAAAACATTAATATAAATATTGAAATATCGTCCACCTCCAATAATACCCAGACAGTCAATTCTTTACATCAAACAACAGTAAATTATGTGTACTTTATTGATTATAGTTATTCTCTAATTTTACATTATTTCATTCTACTTTTCTTTAATACTAAAAGTGATTTGCAAATATGAAATTAAATATTTTTTATTAAGAAATTTAAAGAAATATAATTAAGAGACATGAACACAAGAAAAATTGCGGAAAATGAATGAATACAAAATAAAACACGACATTGTTTAGATAGGTATACCATGAAACCTACTAATATGGAATGAGTTTCCATTTTGGTAAGTTTCTCCATATACACTCATACACCTACCGTATGAACCATAGCCTTGTTGTTGTGGAGGTCCTCCATAATTACTGCCCCATTGGGGAGGTGGACCTTGTGGAGCTGGTGGTGCCCCCCAACCTTGATAAGAACCGGGTCCGGAAGGGGTTCCATAACCAGGATAACTTTGCTGTTGTGGTGATGTCCCCCACCCTTGGTAACTTTGCATCATATTTGGACCCATTGGTGCGCCCAAATTCATTGGTGGTCCTCCCATTTGCCCATTAGGGCCCTGCATCATACCCATTGGAGCTTGTGGAGGTCCCCATGTACCTGCATCACTACCTCCCATTTTATTTCCCCCAGAACCATCTCTTGGTTCAGCTTTCTTAATTTCTACCTGTATTTCAATAAATGTCATGATAAAATTAATAAACATTTCTGCACTAATTGATTGCATTCTACCAACTCACCTGTTTACCATTCAGATTTACAAAATGCTCAGAAACACATCTGTCAACTGAATCTTCGTCTTCAAATGAAAGAAAACCAAAACCTAGAAAAAAAGTTTTGTTAGGTTATTTCATAAATAAATATATGTATGTAACAAACCTCTGGATTTCTTCTTCTCCTGGTCATACATGATAACAACTTCCATTACTTTTCCAAATCTTGTAAAAAATGTTCGTAGATCTGTCTCTGTGATATTAGATGGAAGACCTCCCAAGAAAACTTTAGGGTACCCACCACCTTTTTTGGGTTTCTGAAGAGTTCGTGGATTGCACGGTTTAGGATCAATTGTTCTACAAAAAATAAATAAAAAACATTTTCAAAACATTCCCCATTCAAAGAAATAATTAAAATCAATTCATTTTTTAAACATTTATTTTTGTGATGGTAGTTCTTTTGAGTTTTCTTTCTTTAACTCTAAATTATGTACATCTGTCAGTATACTACAAAATTCTTTTTAATTTCTGAATCAATTGAAATAATACTTTATATAGATTAACCATATTTTACTGTATTTTGACCACTTGCAATTCTAACAGAAATGACATCAAATTCTTAAATATTTTTAACACCCTTATTATATTCTAGTTTGTACATTAGTTAGTTTAGAACAGTTCAAAATTGTCAAATTGTCCAAATCCTGTTCATCTGTATATTTGAACTGTTACCGTTTCATTCATTTATAATTTTGAACAGTTTAAAACTGTCCGTTCTTACTCCTTCAAAAAAGGTGTAGAATCTACACCATAAACATAACCTAGAGATTGTAATAATGCTTAGACAGTTGCCGATATGTAGCAAAGTTGTAAACAACTAATCAAGTGATAATACTACGTAGTACCAACATATAGTGGTTAAACAATGCATTATTTTCTTTCAACTAATAACGTGAGAAGGATAGCTGATGTAATCACTTGATGCTTATATGTGTTTGTTTGAAGATAAGTAATACTAAATGCTTATTCAATATTTTTTTCTCCATAAATACTAACAATTTTGAAAAATAAAAAAATATGTATTTAATTTTTTTGAATATTCTTCAATTCCACAATAAAAAAAATGATATAAGTATCTCATTCAGAGTAGGTCTTGACATGATACTTTGTAACAGAGTACTTTGAAGTTTTGCTAAAAGTTACTAAGAAAATATTTTTAGGTTAAACAACTGTCATTTGTGTCATCTTTTTAAGTAAATAAGAGTTCATTTGTCAATATAGTGTTTCGGGAGAAAAGGAGATATTTGGAGGATGTGTTCAAGAGTCCAAGATAAGAAAAATAAATCTGTATGCATTAATCCAGCTATTGAGTGAATTAAAATCGAAAGAGTGCACAAATGTTTTTACAAACAGCACAGATAACATTTAATTAGATAGATTAGGTAGATCATTTAAGTGAATGGTGATTATCTCTTATGATAGCAACAGCACATGTAGTTTGGTCAAGTAATGTTTCCCTCGCCTGCACTTTTATTGCTTAAACTAATGATTTTAGCCATTGCTTTCCAGCACTGACTTTTTGAAAAGAAAAAAATGTTAGCACCCATTATCTCAGTAACAATTGAGAATCGGACAAATATATGGATTTATTTTTCTTATTTTAGCCTCCTGAATATTTTCCTTTCCTCCCGAAACACCCTGTATATGTAGTGCTTTTGGGTTGTAAACTTGAATTTGGTGTGTTTGTTGTACACTGCAAAAATGAGGTAAAGTCAAAGCCTACTCTGAATTCTATAATATTGAAATAGTTCATATATGCATACATGTCCATAAATAGATGTACTGACCCCAATCTTTTGATTTAAAGGGAATCACAACACAAAAAACCAATTTATCTCAAAATGAAGTTTTGAGGTAATTATATTGGTGTGCAATTTCTCGGAAGTTTATCTGATAGGATAAGGAAGTTATGAGCAATAATGGATATGTGTGTGTGACATCAAACTGCCAGGTGACCGCGACAAACGCTCGAGTTTTATATGCATTGCGTTCGCATTCAGTGATGTTTTTACAAGCAGTTTTTTTATCACATTTAAAATTTAATTTTAAAATGCCTAGTTGTAGTGCATACGGTTGTGTTTTCCTATTTTTACTTATTTTAATCTTGTAACTACCCCTAAGCTGGTAAACCACTGCTCACTTTTTTAAATCCAACATAACTCCCGTTTTCTTTGTGAGAACATTGTATAATTTTATTTACTGCGCATGATGGTATTACAATGCAATTATACCTTCCAATTGTTGTCCATGCATTTATCCACGCAATAAATTGTTTATATGCTATATAGCGCCAGGTTTTATTTAAAACACTTTCTGCAGTTAGAAACTGCTTCTTAAAACGACTTTTTGTTTTTAAAGCAAGATTATGTCTAGCCAACTGAAGTACGTCCTTATCTAAAATCAATTTTGAAAATTGTAGACACTCGGTAACACAACGAAAATTGTCAGTCATCAGTCAACATCTCTTTACAGTTTTCACATTTACACCAACTAATTTGTCCTGCTCTTGATGTGGTATCTACATATTCATTAGAATCACTGTCATCACTTACTTCCTCAAAATTCTCACGAGTAGGTTCAAACTGGTAAGGTCTAATAGGTACTGGATTCATTTTAAAAAACTACAATCTAAATAAACGACTAACTTCCACACTTTATTAAATTTACGAAGGTTTAGAATTTAAAAACAAAAATTTAAAATATGAATATTTCATCCCTATGTATTTATGGTAACAATTTCAAATACCTTCTGAAAGAATCAGCATAAAATAACGGGATTGGTATGTATTTTTTCGCAACATGTAATTTGATCTAAGAGTTCCTGATATAATGCCGCACATAACCACAACACGGCCGCCTGGCAGTTTGATGTCACACTCAAATCTTTAGACAGCAATATTTACATAACTATTCCGAGTATCAAAATGGGACTTAGACCATTCAAATTCCATTTCAATGATCTACAAAAATATGTTAAAAAATAAATTACGATTTTTGTGTTGTGATCCCCTTTAATCAAAGGTGGTCATGAAACTTAACATTTCTAATCAGTCCTTAGACAAGTGGGGAATGAAGTTGGTTATGTAGAAGCTATAATTAGCAAGATTTCATTTTAAGTTCTCAAAGTGATTTCTTAAATAATAGGGATGCAGAGAAATATTGGGATTGCATTGAACAGTACATTCTTTGAATGTTTTGACGCAAAAAAATGAAGATCCCTAACACACAATGATACAGTAGTATATTTTAAAATTTTTACTATTTTATTTTTGAAATACATACAACTCTTATTTAATGAGTTTCAATTCATGCATCAAGTTGATACTATTTAAGGACATTCCCAAGACACAGGGCCTTCTTTTGCCCAGTCGCATATGCACAAAAATAAAAAAAAAATTAATGCATAATAATATTAGTAATAATAAATAAACGTTACAGTTTTACACTGATCGAGACACGAGTTGTTTATGTTGGGTTTTAGCGTTCTGAAGTATTTTTTTGAGGTTACATATATATTTGACATTTTTAACAGAGCATAAACAATGGACTTCACGATTAAAAAATGGTAGATATCTGAAAGAAAATATTTTCAATTAATCATTCTCAGTTTTTCAAAACAATCCCGAGAAAATTACCGTTGTTATATCATAAAACATTCATTTCAGCATAGTTCGGTGTATGGTTTGTATGTTAAAATTGCAAAATTACAAATCTTAACAGCCAAGATCTACAAATTTAATGCTGCAAGGGGTACTGAAATTTTTCCTACATATAAAAAACATTAATAAATATATATATTCAAATCTTTCAAGAAAATCTATTTTCTAGGTATGTTTGCTTGGGAACGTCCTTAAACAGATTTGGCTAAAGTTTTTCATAAAGTTATACTGAATAAGTTGTTTTCTTTTGAGTTGTGTCATGATTTGGTAAAATTGTTCGAATCCATGTTAGTCAATAAGATAATTAATTATTTAAATAAAACTTATTAATGGTGCAACAAAAATAGGCTAAGGTTAAATATTAATATATGTGAAGCTGTAACCTTCAACAAAAGGGCGCAATATCATAGTTGATAAGGTATGCTGATAAGACAATTTGTTAACTTTTATACTACATATGTATCAAATGTGTATTCAATTCGTGAAAATGTTAAGATTTATTTAAAAAAACATAGTTATTACAAACTCTCTACTGTGTACTTACAAGATTCAAGCTAGAGTATGGTAGCATAATATGGAATCCTTATTATACTATCATATATTGTTAGTTGAACAAGTACAAGGTTTTATCAGTACTTTGTCCCATTTCTAAATGCAATCATTGTATATTACAAGAAAGATTGCATGCAGTTGATTTATTTTAAAGCTAATTCATTGTTTCGTTGAAGCAGTACCTTGTTAAAGAATTTAGTTTTGGGTGCCATTCAGGCAGTCATAATAACTACACATTCATATTGATGAAATCCTACACAAATTTATCATTTCTATTCCCTGCTAGCTAATATGTGTAGAAATTACAACGAAACAAGTAGAATAGTAGATATATTAATCATGTTAAAATAAAGAAAATGCAGCAGCTTTTATAAAATTCTTTTAATTATAAACAACTTCAAATTAAATACAATACACGATGTTCTTATATTTTTAAGAACTACAGCTATCTTTTTTGAGGGAGCAAAATAGTGCCTGTGCATACGCTTAAGTAACAAATTGCAACTATTTTGGCGGGTTTGTTCAAATAATTTAACATTCTAATAAATCAGACATATTAAATTATTAAGAGAAATTCTTTAAATGCATTGGTAGATGATTATGCTTTTCTACATTAGACTATGTTTCTTATATTTTATATAAATGTATTTTAAAATACTGTTATTGCTTATATTGCCATTGTGTTTTTTTTTGTAAATGGATAATTTGGTCTGTTGGATAGTAAATATATTTTCTTAGCACTTGTAGTCCCTAAAATACTATAAAAGAGATTTTCAGTGACCATAAATCTTTATAAATTTCAAAATAGTGCTTGTTTATCTTTTTTCTTTTTAAAAGTCAAGTTGCCTGCCTATTCTCCATCCAGATGTTTTTAAATTTTATGGTTTTAAGTTTGACTGGCATCTCAATTTAGATTTACATTTAAGACCTTTATTTATGGCATTGCTGTTAAGCTGACATGTTTCTTTTGTTGACATAACTGTATTTTGTAAGTTAAGTAATGCCATAAAACTCAAATTCTTTTATGGAAATTAATACAATTGTATTCTTACATCCTCTGGAACAATGTGAAACGCTTAATCTGTTTTTTTTTATTTTTTGTTTTTTATTATAGATTAATCAAAGTAATTAAAACTATGTTACTGTCATCAACAACAGCTGTTACTGGATAATGCATGTCCACTAAGACCTGGTATAATATCGCTATCGCAACATGGAGGGTTATTTTCCCGCCATTAATATTTTTTAGTTTTCTTCGTTTAAAAATCTTACATTCTAGAATTTATTTTGCAAATATCAATTCAACATATAGGGCTATCAGCAGGGCAATAGTTAGAATTTGAAGCCAAGTACATTGGAACCTCCATAACTCAAAATCCAAGGGCCGCGATTATTAGTTCAAGTTATAGAAAATACGAGTTACAGAAAATAATTTTTATTATATGTAAATGTCATTTAATATATAAAAACGTACATAGTTTATTAAATAGAAAGTATAAAAATATTATTTCGTATGTAATTGCATATAAAATTAGTACATACATATAAATTTTATTTTTTATTAAAATAATCAGTGATTAGGTTTTGATGGATATTTTTTTCGATACAAATAGTTTCATAAAATGATTCAATCTTCACTAATGAACTGTAAATTGTGTTTTGATTCTATGGTTTAATATTACTCTTGTGGATGTAGAATGAATTTATGGAGAGATTATATATGGTTTTTTATTAAACTTGTTGTTTTTACATTGACAGATTTTTTATTTTTTTTATTATTTTTCTTGACTACCATTATTTGCCAATTTGATTTTAATTTTTTACTATCTTAACAAATTGTATCCATAGTATTTTCTTCAATCGCAAAAAAATTCTTGAGTGTGTTGAAGGCATTTAGTAGATAATGTACTAGGCGGTATTTCGTATTCTTTGGCAATCGTTTTTTTCTTAATACCATTTTCGACTTTTTAAAATTTCAACTTTTTGTTTAATATTACGACTTTTGAGATGACGTTTCGGTGCCATTTTATTAGATATTGACCATGCAAAAGAATCACATGAACTGAACTTCTGACGAAAATGACTAGGAAGAGTATATGAAAATCCATTTGAACGAAGTGTAATACATACATATAAAATAGTAAGAATAAATGTATCGTCGTACAATTTCCATTTGCCACTCTATATCTGTACCATCTAGTGTAGTATTCTAAGAAATATAAAAATTTATATCAAGTTTATCACATACTAATAATTCGTGATGCAATTTCATTGTAAACATCTACTTGTTTAACCATAGGCAGCAACAGAAAAAGATAAAGACCATAAACTTTTCTTTGAATTCGAGTTACAGAGACTTTTGCAGCTTTGGTTCCTCTATTTTCTTTCGAGTTAAAGAGATTTTTGATGTGCGGGAGGCAAAATACGTGCAATTAGTATACGAAGTGCAAGAGGACGCAATAAATTTCAAGTTGAGAAGAAATTCGAGTTACAGAAGTTTGACTTATGGGATTCCACTGTACTTTTAGAAATATTTGATATTACTATATTTATGTGTTCTTTTTATCATGAAGCCTGGAGCAAAGAAGTCCGTGGTATGAGAACATTTTGAAAGAAAAGGTGAAGTGTTGTATGCCAGCTACTACAAATTTAAAGGAACATTTAAAAAGAATTCATCCAGTACAGCTTCTCCAGCTAAATGGAAAGAAAGAAAAATAAAAACGATCAAGATGTCCATTTGCCCACAGTTGCTGCTGGTTTATCTATCTCGTGATGTTCTGGAACAGCCTAAAGGAAATGGAAATCCGTCACCACCTAAGAGGGTTAAACATTTACGCCAGGTTCGACTAGTTAGTGGTAAACCAGCGGAACTGAATGATAATGAAAAAACCTCAATCAACCACAGTTTATTGAAAATGAAAGTTAAGGATTACCAGCCACTCTCTCTTGTGGAAACAAAGGTTTTCTGGAGTATACCAAAGCTCTGCAGCCACTGTATGTTTCTCCCAGTTGGAAAGTATTAGGTATTAAACTGTTACCTGGGTTATATGATAAAGTTGTATAACAAACAAAGTTCGTTTTAAATGCAGTAACATTTCTATAACAACCGATATTTGGTCATCAAATAGCAACAAGGCCTGTTACTGTAACAGCTCATTTTATTTACGAAGATTTGTTGCACTCTTGTTCTTTTTTGCAAAAGCAATTAATTGTAGTCATACCAGAGCAATACATCTTTCAACATTTTAAATTAAAGCTCATTTTTTTATATCCCATACACACATACAAATTTGTGCATCTCTTTCATGGCCGACCAAGATCATACATTTGTTTATAGATCAGGGGTTATTATGCAGGTTGCATTACTGCAAGACGCAAACGAAATAACGGAAATTGATATTATATTTTTTATAGACAAAATAATTTCATCCCAATTAAAAATCACTAGTATAGTAGTGGCAACATATTAAATAATAAGAATTAGTAATATAATTTTTTACTTTATTAAAGAAAGCACGAAATATTAGTAAAATGCCTGAAACCAAATACAATTGAAAGTTACTAATCAAATGTTACACTCTTATCATCATACGATTATTACATTACAATTAGTACCTTCTATGAGCTGTCCAAATGATTTTTAGTAAGAGTTATTTCCTTATTTTGAGTGAATGATATTCAATTTAAATGCTTGCACTTGAGCGGCAATGAACGATTAGTAATATAACTCATATAGGAATGATTTTTAAATATCTCGAGATAAACACATAATCGATTGATCCTATAAT
Organism: Ignelater luminosus; assembly: GCA_011009095.1. Classification (NCBI taxonomy): domain Eukaryota; kingdom Metazoa; phylum Arthropoda; class Insecta; order Coleoptera; family Elateridae; genus Ignelater; species Ignelater luminosus. Next base: position 39,747 of record VTPC01004966.1, read on the forward strand.
TGTCATTCAATTATGCCCATCACTAATTTGCAGTATCAGTATCTGTTTTATACAGTTAGGCTTGTGAATAATCATTTAACACACAGAATTTACCGTCATAAGACGTGTTACTACAATGCTTGTTTCCATTTAATTATAAATACATTAAAAACCAAGTACAAGCAGATAACTAAATTTCCAATTCTTCATTTATTATCAATAATAAACGTTTTCTAAATTCCAAAACAAAATTACATAATAAATTACACATTAATATTTGTATGGAAAATTAGCTCACTTTTAAACTAAATCTATCCATATTTCTATTATTTGCAAAGTCATTACTTATTTTGCTCAATAAATACCTTTGAGGTCATACATACACTTTCACTCATTGAAGGGTAAAATTTTCCAATAAATAATAGACTCATTTTGTGCTTTTTCAATATTCTATCATTATAATATACCATAATTTCAAGTCATTGAAGGAAATGAAAACCATTTTTGATATTTGTATAGTGGTGATTCATAACTAATAAATATAAATCGATGCTAACAAGTTTTCAATTTTTTAAAAAAGCTTACAAGTTCATTTAATATATTATACATTCCAAATAGTTTAAACCAAATTCAAACCATTAGACAAGAAAATGAAGAGATTTACGAAACAAAACCTACAAAGATTTTCAAGAAAACTTATTAGTTTTGCTTCTAAAAGGCTTTTTAAAGAAAACAAATTTGAATAGATAAGACTGACATGCCAAAGAATAGTTGTTTTTATATTTCTCTTAAGTAGAATAATCCTTCTTTAAAGGGTTATTTAAATACTGTTTATGTTTCCAGCTATTAGAATTCAATTAAATAATATACACAAATTATTTACAAGCCATTAGTTAAGTACTTTGTGTATATCATTCTTAGCTTTCTTACTTATTTTTAGAAAGCTAAGCCCTACAGATTACTGTCATTTCAATTCATGTCTATGTTATTCTTATGACAACTTATGGACAGATAAACTATTTAAACAAGAAACTTTTCCTTACTCAGGGTTTATAAGAAATACTTTCATTTCAAAACTACAAAAAAGAAAGAAAATTAAGAATTAATGCTGTACATGAAAATTGGCACAAGCATTTTCATGTAAAATGATAACTATAACTCATAATTTGGAAATTTTAAGTGCAAAATATAAATTATGAGGTTAAGTTCGAGCCTAAAACTGAACAGGTTTTCTAAAGACCAGTAAATAACTTGTAATGCAGCCTTTTTAAAAGCATATTTACAATTTTTGGATGTTCTTTTAATAACAATTCAAATAGAACTAAAAATTTAAGGAGCAATTAATTTCTTATAACTTATAAGAGTGCACATGTTTAATTCTTATTATTGTAATCTCCACTTATAAATAACACAATTCTACCAATAGAATACAATAACGAGCCCTTGTAGTAAACTATATTTACTTTTGTAACTAGAATAAGCTCCTTCTTGTAAACAACAGATGTTTATTATAAACACAATAATAGATTACCTTATTAGCGGTTAACCTTTAATCATTTACGTACTATATTATTCACATGCCTCGTTGAATGAATTCATATATAAAGGCTTTTAACAAATATTCTACACTAATACATAAAAAAGCTTAAAACAATTATCGCTTCCTGTATATTTCCCTCCACCACAATCTTAACTTTTCTAAAAACTAGAAAATATTCTATTTACTAACCTGCCGTCTAAAGTGTGAGGTCCGCTTTGTAATACTACTTGTACATTCTGTGGGTCTGCAAAAGTAACAAATCCAAATCCACGAGAACGTCCTGATTCTGCATTTTTCATAACAACGCAATCTATTACTTCTCCATATCTTTGAAAGTATCGTTGAAGATTATCTTGGGAGGTTTCCCAGGAAAGGCCCCCAACAAACAGTTTTCTGAAATGAAAACATGCACGTGTGTACATATATTACATTTAAGGATGATAAAATAATGGATTTGATTACAAGCACTAGTTTTGAAAACAGAAAAATACTACAATAAAGTACTAAAATAGGGAAACGTTTGAATCTACGATTTCCGTTCTTTGACCGCTCACAACGATGCCGCTTGGGGTCGGTGAACGCGAGTTGGTTAAAATTCCCATTGACAGTGTGAAATTTAAAAATTATAAGAAGTTTTCAGAACTATGAAAATTCCTGTCAAATCGTATACCGCGTTGCATATACAACACCATATCGAATATTAGTAGTAATAATCTGCATATTTTCAGCATGAAATTGCACGCGACGTGACCTAAAAATTGCAACACCATACACGTATACAGGAATTAGAAAAAAAAACCATGGAACAAATACCCTTTTTCATCATCATCCATTTCGTGACCTAATCTCAACATTCGCATACTATGCCTTACGAACTAAAATACACTACTACACTTTCCCTTCAAACGTTTATCACACACGACAGACCAAACTACAATGGCAGCTATACTACTTCCGTCAGATCGGTTGGTTTTAGATGACGTGATTAAGGCGCCACTGCTGTCAAACGTAGTAGACAAAAAGTACTAATAAAATTTTACGTACCCATACTCGTAGTCTTCCATGGTAATTTTAAAATCCTTACGCTAAACTTAAAATTATATTAAACCTAGATAAACTTTAAGAACTATTCTAATTAACAACTACGATACAAATACATAGCGGCATTGGTGAAGATTTTATTTTCAATTGGTGCTAAAGCTAGGGGTAGGGATAGAAGGAGGGGTTAAAAGTTCACAATTCTAGCAATAGAGGGTGCAAAAGAACACCATAGTTTTCAAAATATTAAGACGATTTTACTAAAAATATACATGCATAAAAAACCATTTCGGTTTTTTCTAGGTATACATTTTTATTAAAAATTACCAACAGCAATTATTTTCAAAAAAAAAGTATCTATTTTAATGACTCAAAAATGACGTCACTATTAGTGTATGCGCAGAAAGAAGGCTTCATGCCATTATTTTTATTAGTTTTAACGAGATGGCACTAAAACCGAATACGCAAATTTGAAAACGAGGAAAAAATATTTTGACAACCGTGATAAAAAACAGAAACAAGAAATTGGTGAGAACCATTTCCATTTGCTGCACATTCTTAGTAGATCTTCCTTTAATAATATCATGTGCAATAGATTGTTTGAATAGTACTAAAAGTAATATTTACCAGTATAACGAACAGGCAAGATCCATATTGGTATTTGGCGGCATTATTTATGTAGATACGAGGGAGGGGCTTGGGTACAGGAAAATAACAATCGTGCGGATCATCGTGCAAATGATCACATGAATGAAGAGGGAAAAGATCTAGAAAAAATAGAAAAGAAAATCTGTATGTTACCTATTAAAACGATGATGGTGTTTCTTTTAAATTTACATAGGAGCGTAATTCAAAGTAGTACTTCTCTTTAATTAATAATTTTAATTAATGTCCTATCAAGCTTATTAAGAAAGACGTGAAGAATTGTTAGATAATTTTAGTAATATTTATTACTGCAATTAGCTTCAACGGTTATTCCATGTCTAACATGTTTTCTGATTTTTAGTTTCTTCAATTATTTGCTGTATGTGTTGCCTAACTTTAAAATTTGTTTTTATAATTTGAATATTTTGATAGTATAACCGTTGATTGACATATGTATAACATGCGTCGCATTATTGTTTCTACATTGTTATTATTATATTTTGCATATACAGAAACGGTGATTATGGTTGTTAAGTGCCAGCAACGACGCCTTTGCTTTTTCATATGCAGAAATTAAACGCGCAAACATTCTTAAAGGGTGCGTTTGCAACTGGTTTACAGAAAAAGCAAGTTGTATGTATTTTTTACGAATTACCTTACTGGATATAATATACATGTAGCATTACCTGTTTGACCTGAAGTTACATCTATGAGGTCTTCTAAATAAAAGCATCGTGTACATTCATATTCAACAAATCATGATATTATAACATTACACGTGCTACATGAAGATGCTAAAAGAAATCCATTTTCACTAAGTATACCAAATAATACTTAATTTCCAGTATTGCTTTCAAAGTTAGGTTTATGATGTTATTTTAGTAAAAACGTGTCATTTGTTCCTGTATCAACGTGAAAAAATAACGTTACGTCTAACGTCACATGTTTCCGCGAGTAGGTATGCCAATAAAGTATACTGTATACAACAGGGTCGGAAGGTTTTTTTGACACCAGTGGTACGAGATTTAGTAAAAAAAAGTATAAGACTATAAACAAAAGTATGGCATTTAGAAAATACTGTATGCAGTAATATCAACATATTATATTTTAAAAACTCGCAAAATCCAGATGAGCGCCACGTTACAGTCAGCGTTACATTCACTCGTCATTTATCAAATTTTAATGAACGCCAGCGAAACCGATGCTTCAGTGGAGGACTCGTAGTATATACCAGTGGAGATTAAACTTTGTTTTGGGTATTTCTAAATCTACCGTAAATTCTATATTTAGATCAGGTCGAAAAATGACAAAAGTATGAGAATTATTAAAAGGTGTGAGATTTATCTCATACTGAAAAGTGAACTGTTTACATCGAAGCCTCGCGCTCTCATAAGGCTTTGGTTATATCCATATCATATTCAATCTGGGTGATAATGCTTTACGTGTACAATTCTCATTATGGATTTTACATTCCTGTTATGGATTTGTGTTTACTGGGAACATTGTACGACTACGATGTCGTACTAATTTCCAGCAGCATTTTAGTATGAATACTTGTGTTCAGAAACACTAATCAGCATACATTGGATATTCCTGATGGATATATCAGGTTTGTACTAAGGTCCAAGCAAATACAAAACAACTTATTCAAACTTTATTTTGCGTTGAAAAGACAAATAAAAACAAAGATAGTATTATTTTGGTTTTATTATTATTAACAAGAAAGAAAAAGTACACATGATACTTCAAATATGCTATTTTTACTTCTATCTGCCTTTCGCACGTGAAATAAAACTCGAAAATGTTGCTACTGTACTTACTTGGATCTTAGTTCGGGAATATCTGGTACCTAGTAATCAGACTTAAGTGCTGTCATCATCGAAGAAAGCGCTTTTAAAAGTGCTGCCTTTGCCTTTACGGAAATTGACATTCGCTGTCGATCGTCCAAGAATCCTTCAGTCCAAGCGCCGACGCCGCGACGTAAAATCTTGTCCATCAAGCACCCAATTAATACATGATCGACGGGCTGATTGGTCGAACTGCATGCTTGTTATTTGATAATGACGTTAGTTTTCAGATGTTTAATATAAAATATCAGATAATGACACTTCGCATGGGCATTCACAAAAGGGGACACTTACTCCACCAGAATTTTATATTCTCTAATTCCTTTTGTATATTGGGCTTTTTTATATTTTGTGTCGTTGTTAATATTGATACAAAACTTTGATTCAGTGCAATTGACAATTTCTTGTTTTTTGTTCAATACTTAATTTAAATTTTGCTCCCCCCTCCCCCCAAGAAGATTTCTGCGGACTCTCATGGTTACGTACTACCGACTGAATAATGGACTTATAATCGCTTCATTAATTGCAGTCGTGTCAGCATTTGCTTAAGCGGACAAGCCGTTTCTTTTTCCTTACAATATCTACTTTAAGTTTTTCCATAAATTAATCGGATGTTCGATGACGAACAGCATTTTACGGTCACCGCTTGGATTATACGAAGCAGTAGTTTAGGCAATCGTATCATTGGATCATATATTATACAAGACCGTTTCAATACAGAAAAACTTGTTATAAGAGAACGTATTATCAAATGTACAGGGCTTTCATGAAGAAATGACTGGGGCACAAGTGACTAATAATGTTATTCAAAGCCATAGGTAGGATTGAATTTCGAAGAGGTTTTCCACAAGCGCCCATGGGAATGCTCCTGGGTTCAATGAAAAAACAATTTGCAACGAATAATACAATTATTAAAACAACAATTAGGTAGAATTCCGGGGAGGGGTTTGGGCCCCCAAACTTCCCCTCTAGGCTTTGATGTTATTGGCCGGCAGCGTAAATATTATAGCATGAGGTGCGAAGCAAATAACTATAAATCTTGTTGTAAACCAAGTAAAAAATAAAAAATATCAATTATCTGAATAGACCTTTTGTCTACGATGGTTCTTGTCTTTCATTGTGACGTCAAAAAAAGTTTCTAGGTATTTAGTGATGGTACGAAACGAAATGTCCATAAGCTTCAATGTAAAATATTTGTATAAATTGGACTGGCAAATGAGATAAATTGATTATAAACTATGCAAATTTACAAGAAACTTAAAGCTCATTTCGGTAAAACCGGATAGATATTTAAACATGTTTAATAGATTTAAATACTAGTATAAACAGAGCTGACCGGTATAGCATTCCCATTGGTTAGTAATGCAAATACTAATGCCAATACCTTTCTAGTAATGGTAATGGAGATGCATTAATATAAGAAAAAAAATATAGGTAATGAGTAATGGGGCAATCTTTAATAGTAATGGAATTTGTTTTCATTACCAAATAATAATAATAATAATACTTAATAAATAGAGTTCCCAATTTGGCGCTAATAACGAAGTCGGAGTGGTAATGATATTTTATAATATATAATTCTTTGTAAAAGTAGTAGATATAATTAATTTATTATTAAAATCATTATAGATTTGCTGCTTTTATTTAAAAAAAAAAGACATACTGACATTAAGTATATTTTATGTAATTCATTGAACGTGTTTAAGTATAGGAGTTTCCATAATACTAATATCAGAATTTCTTTCTTAGTGGTGTATCTATTATGCACCATTTTAAATACACCCTGCATAATAAGAAGAATTGCAAGGGAAGAAGTATATTTCCAAACAGGTGTAGTTCAAATTTCAATACTTTAATTCTTTAGAAGGAAAAATCTGTATAATCTGTTAAAAGGTTCCATAAATATTAGCCTCATAGCAAATATACCTACATATAAGTACCTAACGGTTTGCCATTCTACAACTACTTTTCTGCTTTGTTCATTTGTTAATCCCTTAATCTACCAACATCTGTTTTGATTTTTGAAATTTCATGGGTAAGAGGCTTAAAGATATAAGTCATAAATTAGTGCGATGCATTTACAGAAACAAAACAATTATAGATTTTAAAATTCAAATAAGAAACACGAAATTGAAAATTAAAAACGAAATAGAAATAATACTTTAATTGCAATTCTCCAAGAAATTGTTTCATTTCTTGGCGATGTGAAAATTAAAAAAAAAACTGATTTCGTGAAAAATTCTCTTTTCGTAACATGTAGTGCAGTTGCAGGCATGTCTATTATTGAGACTTGTCTAAATACCTTTAGACAAAATTGGTAAACAAATGATATAATTTGATATTGTCTGTTTTTTTACAGTATTTGATTATACACTTAATAATAACAATTGTGATTAAGCACTAATAAAAGATATCTACAAATACGCAATTTCCCACTAATTTTTCATTAGACTGTATTAAAGCACAATTATGAAAAGTAAGAAAATATGTCCACAAGGACTAATTTAATTAAAGACTAATCTACTTAAAAAATTTCAAATATTCGAGAATATTGAATAAAACATTTCAAATTTTTGGGAATACTTATTAGTAATATTAATAACCACTGTGAAGGGTCAATTTAATTATACACACATGTATGTATTTTTAAAGTATTATGCGTGTAACAAGAAATTACCATATTTGAAAAAAGAAACATTTTTGTTTTTAATTTGGAAACAGTAAAAGAGCACAGGAAATCTCCCCCCATCACACAATTTACAAAACTCCTTAACGGTACGCTTAACGGTTTAAATCCCATTGCACTTAATTCAAGTAAAAATCAATACCTTTTAAACAAGAAACAAGAAGGGTTAAAATCTACTGTACATAAACTCATGGACAAAATTAACGCACCAGTTAATTTTTTAAAAATTTTTAAGATAACGATCATGATTAAGGTTACTAATTTTTCTACTAATAGGGATGGATCTTCCTTGATAATCGAGACACATGCTGTCAAAAAATCGTTTGGTTTAAAATCATAATTTTCATAATTTTACATTTTCTTAAAAGTTGAGCACATTTTTGTTACAAACATTTGCTAGGGGTTGTGTTGTTGGTAGTGCAGTTTTAAAAGCTTTTAGTGTTAAAGAATGAATTGTCGACGAAATTTATTGGTTGAGGACGCAGTAAAGGCATCAACTTTATTGGAAGAATATTCCATGCGTTATGTTGCTAATTTGTTAAGTCCAATTCACACTACGCGTGCAATTATTACATGCGTTTCCACCATGCTTCTCGTCAATGCGTGAGCACCCCGCGTGCTGACGCACGAAATTAGAACTTGTTTGATTTTTTCCTGCATTTCTAGTGGAAAACTTGGTGTTTTTATTCATACCAATCTAAAATAACAATGTTGGTATCGCTGTGGAAAAAAATTGCAAAGGTTGAGTAGGTTCGTTAGGTTAAAATGTTTACAACTGCGGTTTAAAGTCTTTTCGTTTTCATTTTAACGTTTACAGTAGCATTTAACATGCGATGTTCTTGAATTGTGTAGGTTTTTTTTTGTATAGCGTAATTAATTATAGACGCATATCAACTGATATTAATATATTATAAAAATGATTCACAAGATCGCGCCTTTTTCAAAATAAAAAAACGCACGTGACATTTTTCTTTTTATTCTGCTAAATATTGCCAACATATTAAAACCTTATTAAACCATAAAATCCTAAAAAAAGCTAGCAGCACGCGCAGTGCGAATAGGTCCATGCTTCTTCACGCAGCTTCAACAAAATGCAGAAGAAACGCACGCAATAGTTGCATGCGTGAGCACGCACGTGGCACGCGTAGTGTGAATTGGGCTTTAGGAAGAAATCATTCCACTATAAGTCGCATGGTTGAACGCTTCAATTAGACAGGATCTTACAATCGCAGACCAGAACAAGGGTGTAAACGGTCTACGGATGCAAGAGTTGGGCGCTTTCTGAGGCAGTCTGCTCTAAGAAACAGGACAGTCACTGGTACAATGTTAAAAAATGAGTTGGCAATTGCTCGCAATGTCATGATATTGTCTCGAACTATGAGAAGGCGTTTAAATGAAGCTGGATTGAGCAGTAGAAGACCGGCGAAACAACCTTTGCTAACCAGAGAACACAGAGTTGTAAGATTACGTTTTGCTAGAAATCATCGAAACTGGGCGGTTGATGATTGGAAGAGAGTTTTGTTCTCAGATGAGACTAGGGTCAACTTAAAATCTTCGGATCGACGTAAGCGTGTCTGGCGAAGGCCAGGAGAGAGATTTGCAAGCTGCAGTATTACTCCAAAAATTCCATTTGGTGGAGGCACTGTGTTTTGGGGAAGAATCTGTTTCAACGGTGGTACAGAGTTGGTTCCCATCCGTATGAGATCCATGAATGCGAAATATTATCTCGGAAACTTCATAGTTGAACATGTCATGCCGTTTTCCCCCTTTGTGAGGCTTAATTTTGAATTCATGCTGGATAATGCTCGTCCCCTTGTGGCTAGCTAAGTGATTAACTACTTAAATGTAGTTGATCTTCAGTTAATGGAATGGCTTGCTAACAGTCCCAATGTAAATCCCATAGAGCATTTATGGGACACTCTTATAAAAAAAGTTTGCAGTCACAGACCCTCACCTGTCAACCATAATTAACTGGTAAATGCAGTAATAGCAGAATGGGAGAATATTCTCCAAGATGTTATCGAAGATCTGATCTCCAGTATGCCAAGGCGAATGAATGCAGTAATAAGAAGTAGAGGAGGCCATACATGGTACTAGGATCGGTTCGAATACGTTAATTTAATTGTTTACGTTCTTTGTGTGTAGTTCATGTTTTGCGAATTTTTAGCATTATTAATTATGTAATAAAAAATGACTTAAAATAAGGTCTTCTCTTGCCAATTTCTGTTCAAAACAACTGCACTGCTTTATTTACAAGTTCCTATGAAGCTATCAATCACATCAGTCGAATGCAGGAAAACTTGTGCTTATTTAATCAAGTGGTGCGTTAATTTTGTCCATGAGTTTATTTTAAGTAAAACTCAATACATTGTCGAACTTTAAAGCAAACCAAAAAGACGTTGTGAGTACACTAGAACCTCGTTAAGTTGACTCAACCGGTATCGCAGCCGATCCGACATAACGAAAATCCGAGTAAAACGGAGAACGTGAAAAAAGCAATACAAGACAACATACTTATAAGAGTTTCCTTTATATTGAACAAAAAAAACACGTTTGAAATATTTACACATCACTTTTATCATTTGATAAACACATGTGTATACATAGAGTTTATTTACTAACAACGAAGCTCATAAGCTTCCGCTGCCATCACCATGTAGTGTTGGCGTGATTCATCGAGTACCATATATAGCCCCAGTAAATACCACAAACACTGTACATACAGTATAATCCGGGTTACCCAAAGATCCGAGTTAAAGGGAGTCGACTTAATGAGGTTCTACTGTAAATACAAAACTATATCAAATTGTTTTTGTAGATATAAATACATCAAAAATTTAAGAATAAGTTCTAAATAAGCAAGAACATGATATGTAATCATAAAAAGGCAAAAAAAAACATGAAAAACTGTGTCAAATAATTCCTTTTACTGTGATTCATGAACATTTAAAGAGAGATTGTTGATGCTAAAAATATTCATCAAAAGCATTAAGGCTAGAAATCTGCTTAATAATAACTGCTGAAAAATAGTGTTTGTAAATAATATTCAAACATTAATTACATAAATAATAATTAAGACTTGGTTATAAAAACTGTTATAGATATTATAAAATAAAATGGTGCATTATTTGTAAGAAATTAGACAAGAAAGAAGATACAGCACGCCAATAAACGTAAACGGAACATGTTTGTTAATATTACACACATGCAGTCAATGCGGTGCTCAACCTTGTATTATTTTATTATTTGTCTGAGATTAGATGTCTCACTTAACGTGCGTTCATTAATGTGGTTTCAACATTGATGGGACACCTCTTCATAATTCATGAATAATAAAAAAACTGGCTAAATAATAACTTTCCTTGTCGAGGTGAACAAATCAATGTTATAATTAGGAAATCCAATCTGTGAATCTCGATATCCTGGGATCCTGTAAAAATACTAGTTAATCAGAATACTTGAGTTCGCGATTTCGGGACAGATTTAGCAGGTCAGGATCCCAGAATATAAAACCAAAATTCTGAGACTATAATTTACAAACAAAAGACGATTCTAAATTGAGCTCAATAACGATTTTCTCTTTGCTATAGGTGCTGTTGTTCCACGTCAATTTGACAAGTTTAAATGTCAGTTTATAAGTTTGAGATTATTAGAATTTAAATTTTAGAAAAACGTAATTATTATTGCCTTGCAAACATGACTGCATGCATGCAGTTCCAGAATTGCCAACAAAGAAATAAAATACACTTTTTGCAAATTTAACGTCCAACCTTCTATGATGTATTTTCAAGATTCTAGAAGTATAAACAACAAATTGTTTTCACTTTAATAAAACAGTTAATAAAAATTCATAAAATTTTAATGGGGAAGTAGGTACATTTTAAATTATTCACCAATTAAACCAATTCTAAAATATTAACTAATAATTGTACTATATTTCTAATATTACCATAACACAAAGGAATGGTTTGTTAAAAAACACTTTAATGAAAGATATTCTAAATTAATTTTGTCAATTATGCAATAAAGGTATTAAGACAATTACAAAACAAAAATGAAGTAGACTAGAAACTAACTCGTGCCTTTATGTGGTCAACTAACGGTAAACAAAGATTTTCAATTGATTTGGGACTACTTATAAGTCTTTACAATCCATTCCATTGTGTTAATAAAACCATTTATAAAATTCATAAATTTACTGGTTAGATATGAATTTCATTAATCTTTCTTTAATACTTTTTATAAAATTAGAAATCTGATTATGTGATTACCACATGAGACAGGATATTTATAAATTAATAATAATCAAATTTATAGTATATTCACAAAAACATCTAATATTAAGGTTTATATTAGATCGTCACATGTAAATAACATAATAAAAAAAACAATTGTCTATGAAACAAAATAGCGGGCGGTGTATGACATACCAGGCAGCATCATTTAACTTGAATAAAAACAAAATTGCTTAAGTTAATGAATTATAGAGGGTAGCTGAAATTTTGTTAACAAGTTTGTAACTTCTTTGTTTTGAAACATACTACAAAAGCATACAGAAATTGAAGTTGACGTTACTAAATTCATGACTTTGTTATAAAAAGAATTCCAGTACCATTTTCAGCCACAGCAGTAATTCTTCTTTTTTCAAATACAGAGTGTCCGAAAACTCATGACCAGCTCTCAGGAATACTCTTTGTAAAAAATATAAGTTGAAAATAAATGATAGAAAAATGTTGAAATCTCCATAGTTGACTAGATATTACCAAAAATAATAAAATTGGCCATCAAAGTCTCCTGATCTTGTGAAGGAGAAAGTCTTAGGAACTCCTATAAATGGAACCTATACATTTTATAGCATGTTTACTTGAAACAATCACCCTAATAATACCTGATATGCCTTATACATTATGGAAAATCTATGTTGGAAATTAGCTTTCTATATTCACGAAGAAAGCAGAATGTTTGAACACTACTTAAACTTTTTTCTTTTAATTTGTTAAATTAGTTATCAAAATAAGTATTTTGTTATTGATATCCATTATCTGTAGCTTGATTTAGTCTTGCTAATATCTAGTTAACTATAGGGATTTTGACATTTTTCCACTCTTATTTTTAAACTTATTTTTTTTTACAAAGAGGCTATTACTGGTGGCTGGATGATGAGTTTTGGGGCATACTATATATATTTTCAGGTGTTCCGAAGACTAGTGAAAGTCTTTATTTAATGATATATATCACACAAGAATTTTTCTGGTTTTAGTTGGAAGATTCTGAAAAATTCCCAGTCTATCATTATAATATACAGTATGTCTCACAATAGCAATACAAGCTAATATCTCTTTGATTTCCAAAACCATATAACAAATTTATAATCTTCAACTGTCATATTTTAAATTGCACCTTATTCTTGTTTTATCCAGCAGCATAAAGAAACTTCCATTCGCTAATAAGGGCCCAATAAAAACAGGTTTGGGTGTTTGGTATAAAATGATGAGATCTGATGTTAAATAGATAATGAAGGTAATGATACATTTGCTTCTTTAATTCAATTTTATACAATCATCTTTCCGCACTAATTAAACTCATCTGACAAAAGTCAATTATCTTAAGCCAGCACATCCAAGAATCATGTTTACTTAAAATCCTATAAGTAGAGAAAGCACCAACTCCATTTTTATCAAGCAGTTATTATCAAATGCAAATACTTTCTTTCAAATAAAAAAAAAATGAAGACCAAAATTTCCATAAACAAGGATAAGGTGCAATTTAAAAAATAACAGTTGAAAATCATAGCTTTTGAGTAGATTGAGATTTTTAAAATCTAGTACGGTACTGTCTATTATAGAGAATGTCTCTTCATTTGAAAATATTTGAATTTTACACAGTTAACTTCAAACACCATCTAGAAATATACAGGATGTTGCAATTAGAGAACAAAAGTTAACTGTTACTGTTAATAACTGTAAGTGACAGAATTCTTATGGTCATATAAAGTAGTAGTCTCTTTTATTATGCTTTTTGCAACTAAACTAGTGAAACAGCTAGGCAACTACATGTAGGGTGTTTCTGAAAACAACTGACAAACGTTGATAGCAGATTCCGAGTTGCATTTTAAGGTATAGGTAAATCAAGTTAAATTGCTTCCATTTTGTCTCCAAAATCTGCTGTTAATGCTTGTAGGTTGTTTGCAGGGATAACCTGTATAATTGAAACACATTTCATGAAGGTAAAATTATCAGCATTAATCTTATTATCTACATTTAACAAATTATAACACATTTCAGGCAAAATAATAACCTTTCCATTCCTTTACCTAGATATGACACTGATAAGAGTCTACAGTCATTTATTTAATAGTTACGATTATATTCATGTATGTAGAGAACTTTCTCAACATTTTGGTAATATTAAAATCACAATAAAATATACCATTTAATATATCATGACAAGGGTTCATATATTTTCTGCATTAATATAAAGGATAAATCGAAAATGATTAATTAATGATTTTGTCAAAATTGGTGTACCACATTTTATAACTTCTATGTAATGAAATGCAATTAACAATATCCAATATGAAATATTTGTTATAATGTGTAAACAGTAAACTTCTGTCTATTTCTGTGAGTTAAGTGTTCGATGTCTTAGTTATCGTGCATTTAGAATTGCATCTCTTTAAATAAATACAAAAAGAAAACGAACAGAATAATGTATAAACAGTATTAATAAATACCTAAATGCTGCAGAAATTACAATGTTATTAATCGTCAAGGTAACAAACGCAATTAAAGATATGCTAGGCTTACTTTACAAGGCATAAGTTGACAAATTAAGTAGATAAACATGAACTAACATTAAAATAAAAATTGGAAATCGTAACACTTTTTCAAATAAATAAGATGTGGATTCAATATAAAGTTGTTTACAAGATGGTGTGAAAAACAGATTAGAAAGACTAAATGCAGCATAGATAATAGTTATTTACATAATCAGTTATAAAGAACATGATAATGTTTAATGAGTAGGCTTAGGACATTTTTAGTCCGAAAGAGTCGTTTACCATACGAGGTGCAAAGAAAAATGCATATTTAACATATGCATAAATATGGTTGTTTGCTTATAGAGTGCACCTGTGAGTAATAGGCATGAACCCATCAATCGCGTGAATACAATCGGAGTCAAGTCAAGGTATTAAAAATGATCTGCTGTACGCCAAATGTGATTATTTCCAGATAATGAAATGCTGACTAGCGGTGCTAAGTTTTACTTAGCATTTTTAAAAGTAATTTTATATTATTAGTAGGATTGGCATGATTAAAATAAAATGTTTGAAGTAAAACAAAATGAGGAATTTATTAATTTTAAATAAATGATAAGTTTATTGATCTTAACATCTTTAATGTATAAAATGCAAATATGCAGGAACCGTTCACGCTTTGCATGACATAGCACTTGATGGACTATTTATGTCCTAAGCCTATTGATGAGATGTAACAAAAGTCCCGAGAGTCAAACAATAGGGCTTTTCATAACATATGTACAAAATTTTATATAATTTCGTTTCATTGCTATTTTATTTTTAAGAATTCTGAAATCATATTAGCAATATTTTATTATAATTATAAATTCAGTTATGTAATGAAGTTTAAACAACCTCTTCAAACATCTTTCAAATTTTCGTAAGTTATAAAAAAAATTGACATTTCATAATGTCAAAAGGTTATGAGAAACTTAACTTTTCAAAACGAAATTAGATAAATACATATTACATAATGTCAAAGATCTCATTCAAAAATCAAAAAATTGTTAAAACTTTTGTCTTCTAAAGTAAGTTCATCATATTTTTGAAAAATGTGAACTAATACAATGATTATTTGATTAACTACATTTAACTAATGTAACTAATTACAACTTAATTAATGTAGCCACATTTATCTGGCATTATAAACATACACTATTTTCTTTATATTAAAATTAAAACTTTTAGCTATCTCCTAAAGAGTCGGTTTTTCATAAATGCTAATGTCTTTTGCATTAAGGGTGCCTTCTTTGGTTTAATCGCAGCACTAGAATTTCCTGAAAATGACAAAAGAGTATTGTAAATTAAATAAGGTGTTTGGGTTTTATTAACTATTAAAGTAGATTAAATAATTCAAGTGAGACTTACATAGTTCATCGCAATAAAAATCCCGCGCAATTGAAAAAAAAAGCAAGTAAAAGCTAGCCATATCTAAGTATCACATAGTAAGACTACTAGAAGAGGCAACTGTTGACAGTTGTAACTTGCGAGGTTATATTTTGAAAAGGGCATTGCCACATAGTACTAATCATGGCTAACTTTGACTTGCTTTTATTTTGAATGCACCATATTATTAAGCAAGAGATAACAGAAAAAATAAAGCACACCAGATCAGGCAATATCTATCCATGACCTTAGAACAGTTTCGATTAAACAACTAAAATTTTACTTGCAATTACAGCGTAGCTTCTTAATGATGAACTACATTGTGTGCAAAATTTTGATTTTAATTTGCATTAAAACTCTATAATAATAAACAAATAGCAAAAACACAATTTAAATAAAAATAAATTACCTGTTGAGGCAGCTCTTGCCCCTGGGTTTGGTACTGCAATCTGACCAGCTGCACCAGCAGTAGCTAATGCAGATAATCTAGAAGAAGGTGTTACTGCTGGTTTCTTATCAACTCCCCCAGTCCCATGTTTTGCCTGCAATAAACAACCCACTTTACATATTGTAGTCTTCTCTTTCTAATAGTTATTTATGCAACAAGTGAGTAAAGTGAAAAAAAATAACTTTACTCACGAATTGTCTACAAAACTTTTTTCACGTTCGTAATAAAAATCAAGAACTACCTACTTCAAAAACAGCTTTTCATTTGAAAACATTGATATTAAATGTATAATTAGTGTATATCATAGCAATGGCAACCTTCAATGTTTTGCGTTAAAAAATGACACGTTACAATACTTTTTCACTCAGCTGCGTGAAAAAATGAACCCCTATGGCAAACGCATCCTTTATAAACAAAAATTAATGAAAAATGTTGCACTTTTTTAACGAACATGAAAAGAATTAATTTTAAACCTGCAGAAACACAAAATATTTAACATTTATTATTTCATTAAGATTTGAAAGTTCAAAAGCTCTATGTGCATGTAAGCACATTACTTAAGCAAACATTTGTAATCCTGACAGTACAATAAGAAAAAAAGAGAGTGAAAATCATAATTTTTTAAGATGCTTTTAATATACAGTATGTTCCTGGATTGACTTCAGTATAGGTATAATTGATCAAAAATTTTTGAAACTCGTTTTGATGTTTTGGGATACTGCCCTGCTTGGTCTCAAAAGAATTTCAGGCACATTTTTAGTTTTTAAAATCCAAGATGGTCATGACAATTGAGAAAAAACCATTTTATGTTGAAGCAAAGTGCCATTTGGGTCAATATTATGGCGAAATGTTATTAAGGAAAGTTGTTCAGAATATGATACTTTGACTATATCAAAATTTCACAAAGATTGAATCACTTTGACTAAATCAGTATTTGCATGTGCTGATCGTGGAGGAATTCAAATTGAGTAATTGTTATGTATTTTCTTTTTTTTTATCACAACACTTTCTTAGAAACTTACATAAATTTTTTTTTTGACAATTTATACAGAATACTTTTTTTTCTGTAACTACAATGCAAGAATACAAATCAAATACTGATTTAGTCAAAGTGATCTGATATTTGTAAAATTTTGCATATAGTCATAATCTCATATTTTAAACAACTTTTTTTAATAACATTTTGCCATAATATTGACCGAAATGGCACTTTGCTTCAATATAAAATGGTGTTTTTTCAATTGTTATGATGTATGATACAACGGAAAACTTTTAATGAAAACCATTTGTATTACACATAGATATTTCAGATTTGGTAACGCCGTTTGTAAAAAATGCAGCAGCAGTGCCCAACTCCACCAATAAGCTGCATTTTTACCTGAGATACTGTTATGTCTTATACGGTTATTGGGCAGCATGTACAATTGATGGATAAATGGTGGAATACCTAGTCGAGGTATAAACTTATACCTTGGATATACAATATTGAATTTTACAAATAACTTTCTATGTTTAGATAACTATACCTGGGAAATTTAAAATCACACACCAATGAAATGATCCAATGTAAAGTATCCCTGGTAACACCTATAAACAAACATACTGTTGATTGTTGTTGTCATATATACACTATATAAAAATGAAATTGTAGTAAAATAAACATTTTTGATTCGGATAGTGCCAATGAAGAAATACGCTACCGTATAAATCGAATTAAAAGACAAAAACAATTTAGAGAAAGGTAAATTATATTTCAGCATACAAGTAAATGTTCTAATGGCCATATAGGTGTTTTCGTTAACAGAGTAAACTATTTGGATGAATTAGACGACTGGGAGGTTTCTAAACAAGATACAAAATGTAATTAGGTCCTCAATGTAAAGAAATCATGCTGTAGAGCCTTGCACTAAATTATTATTGATATTGTTTTTATGTGACAGGCACCATGTTATTTGCAGTAGAAGACTATTGTAGAATCAGCGAAGCATCAGCTTATGTAATTATAAAACAGGTATCAGAAGTTATTGCTGAATATGTATACATGCCAAGAACAATTCTACAGGGTAGCACGATTTCCAAAAGTAATTGGTGTGATTGATTGCACCCATATAAAAATAGTATCTCCAAAAGTTCCATGATTTTTGTTCATAACTATTTTTATTTAAGTTTTATATTAAATTAACCTGCAGATAAAACTCCTAAAAAAAGAAGTAGTATTTAAAGAGACTCAGAGTATTGAAAAGCATGATCTGGAAATAAAAATTCTAAATTGAGGCATTCCACATGAAATCGCACAGTCCCAAAACATGAAGTTTTCATAATCACTTGAAATTTTTTTTATATGTTGTACCAATGAAAAAAACAGACACATATTTTTTTGTTTACGCCAAATGTCATTATTTTGTATTTTATTCTGCATACAAATTTTTGAAAATTAGCGCATCCCTTAGTATAAAAACGTTTGTCATTCCTTTATTACACAACATAAAAACTTCTAACTTGGATTATTTTAAAGCTTAAAGGATGATCTTTCACCCTATAAATACTACAATAGGATTATTTAAAAAACAATTTGTATTTTAGAGGGTTGTTTTCTTTAATTGTAAATTACTGATTAACCCGATTGTTTAAAAATCTGGAAAAATTCTACTACATTCTTGAATGCATCTTCTATGTGCCATCCAAATTTCAAGATGGAATTCCAATTATAAATGTATTTTAAGAAGATTACAAGTGTTGCTGTTTGAGTGTGCGGAAGGATACTACATATGTACCTGCATTGTTAGGCGCCTCAAAGCCGCTCCAAGTAAAATCGAACAGTCACAAAACACCTAAAATTAATTGTTAATTGCTCGAAAACTTTTTTATGTATTATATGAATCAACGAAGGAAATAGGTATTTTTTGTTTACGTCAAATATCATTATTTTGGATTTTTTATTTTATTTTGTCTATAAATTTCCGAGTGTTAGCGCTCTACGTAATATGAAAACGTTTGTTTCTCCATTTTTAGTTACTGTAAAAATGTTTAGGTTAAATTATTTTAAAGTTTAGAAAATGATGTTTTACTCGATAAATATTGTGATATATCTAACAAAAAAAACACAATTTTTGAGGGTTGTTTTTTCAATTGTAATTTTTAGCATTAAACCGGTTGTTTAAAATTCTACAAAAATTCCACAGAATTCTCAAACACATGTACTTTATACACCTAAATTTTTAGAATGGAATTACTGTCATAAATGCACTTAACTACAGATGCTTTATGAGCGTGTGACGAAGAACCTGAGCCTAATAAGGGGGATCAGCAAACACAGCATCCCATAAGATTTCACAGGAAGTGATTCATCCGCTTCTTCAAAAATTTAGAAACAACAAATGAATTTGTTGCTTTTTAAGTTAGTTCAAAATCATGGTTACGAGTTATTACAGTGTCTGCACTAGCGTTGTACATTAATAATTGGACACATGAGTACTCGTGCTGTAAAAACTCGACGACTATTGATACGTCTTTGTTCACACGCCGGTGTTTGCTAAGTGATTACAAACTAACCA
Source organism: Ignelater luminosus (assembly GCA_011009095.1). Lineage (NCBI taxonomy): Eukaryota > Metazoa > Arthropoda > Insecta > Coleoptera > Elateridae > Ignelater > Ignelater luminosus. The sequence continues at coordinate 59,669 of VTPC01004966.1, forward strand.
AACCAAATTCCATCTTGATATTTTGCACACTTATAGAGGAAGTATCAAGGAACGTATACATATTTTCTTTAGCATTTTAAAACATCGGGTTAATGTTGAAAATTAATTTTATAAAATAAAACGTCTTAGAAATCACAGTAGGTAACCATGAATTTAATTTTTGTGTATATGCATGAAAAGATGCTTCTCAGCCCTTGCGTTATCCTGAATAGCAAGTTCCTGCCATAAACAGAACGAGAAATATTTACACTTAAACAAGACAGCGCGTACAAATTTCCGGAAACTTTGATGCTTTGTAATTACCATAATATTAGAGTTATCCAAATATAAAAAAATATGTATCTCTTGGTTTGTCTTAGAAAAACGTTAAAAAAAGTTTCAGTAAAATCTAAGACATGAAGGTCAATTATCTCCAAAAATTGTGCGATTTCACGTGGAATGCCTCAATTGTGAATTAAAGAAGTTTATTACAGACGAGCTACGTCATATGAAAGATTAGATTTATTGATTGATTAACTTTGCAATGATGGAAATAAATAATTTACTTTTTATTGTACAGTGACATTTCAGGTTTTAAAATTATAATTGCTGTAAAATAGGCAATTTTGTACTTTAATGAGCGGTTGCACCAACCAATAAACTTAGTTTGGAACCAAGATTGAATAACATCACCGTTGCATCAACAGAGAATTGGCAATAACCGTGGTTTGTATCCTGTCAAAATTCAACCCAAGGTTCGAGGTGGTTTATTATTGACCTGACATTAGTTGCGATCCTGTATGACAAGCATGCAACTTCACGTAAATACAAATAATCTCACTTTACTTTCCAGTTTTGTTGATTTTTTTGCTTACATTCAATTTAATGTTGGCAGATGATCGTTTTCTATTTATTAGAATTTTCTTGATAAAAGTGTTTTTCTTTAGTTAATTCGCTTAGATTATTAGCATTATTAGGTAGTGTAATATATATAGGTACTGTTGTAATTATTCTTTTTAACTAGATAGATTAGTGCAGCGTTCATATATCGGTATTATCGTAAAGATTTAATTTTTCTTAGTTAATTTGTTTAGATTATTATGTAGTGTAGCGTTTGTATAGGTACCTATTATAATTATTTAATTAGGGATTGTAAATATGTGATTTCTCTTAGTTAAATTTAAAGCACATATTTAGATAAATCTTATTTAGTTGTTAGTAGTGAGTTATAAATATCAATTAGAACAGCCTGAAAAAAAAATGGAAACATTCATCAGAAATGTATATTTTTCTGGAAAAAGAGAAAAAAATATTAATTAATGTTTGCGTTAAATATAAAAATATTATTGAGAATAAACACAACATATGTTAAATCATACATAACACATCGTTCAATAAGTCCCGAGACTAACAACGAAAACAACATTTTTTTTTTCAAAAATCATTTTTATTCATCAATATAATCTCCTTTTAGAGTGATACAATCTTTCCAACGCCTTTCCAACATTTCTATACCATGTTTATAGAAGGATTTATCCTTTGCTTCAAAATAGGCTTCAGTTTTGGCAATGACCTCCTCATTCGAGCCAAATTTTTTTCCCTGGAGCATTTTTTTGAGATCAGCAAAGAGCCAGTAGTCGCTGGGGGCTAAATCTGGTGAATATGGGGGGTGGGGAAGCAAATCAAAGCCCAACTCGTAGATTTTTGCCATTGTTTTCATGGACTTGTGGCATGGTGCATTGTCTTGCTGAAAAAGGATTTTTTTCTTCTTCATGTGCGATCGTTTTGCTGCGATCTCCTCCTTCAAATGTACCAACAAGTCAATATAATAATCACTGTTGATCGATTTACCTTTTTCCAGGTAGTCAATGAAAATGACGCCATGTGTATCCCAAAAAACAGACGCCATGACTTTGCCAGCAGATTGCTGCGTTTTTGGACGCTTTGGGCGGCTTTCGCCAGCCATGCGCCACTCAGATGATTGCCGATTCGACTCTGGAGTGAAATGATGTATCCATGTTTCATCCATGGTCACATATCGATGCAGGAAATCCTTTTTATTGTGAGTAAATAGCGATAAACAGCTCTCTGAATCGTCGATTCGTTGCTGTTTTTGTTCCATTGAAAGCAATAGCGGCACCCACTTGGAAAAAACCTTTTTCATGAAGGATTGTAAATACGCTTCCAGATGATATCTGTGTCATTTCTGCAATCTCACGGACCTTTACTTTGCGATTTTTCATTACGATTTTGAATACTTCACTCACATTTTCCGGTGTAACGGCTTCCAAAGGCCTACCCGAACGTTCCGCATCGTTTGTGTCCGTACGACCACGTTTAAACTCAGCATACCAACGACAAATCATTGATTTGGATGGAGAGGAGTCCAGGTAACGTTTCTCAAGCCATTGCTGGGCTTCTACGGTGTTTTTACCCATTAAAAAACAATGTTTTATCAACACGCGAAACTCGCTTTGTTTCATTTTTCAAACAAATTACAAAGTGACTTTACTCTAACCTCGATAACTCTGCTGTTTGTGGTCCAATCGACATGAAATTTTTACACGTTTCATGTGAAGGTTCGCACTCTAGGGAAACGTGGCTAGTTTGGTACTACTAGCACCATCTCTGGGTTAGTCTCGGGACTTATTGAACGATGTGTTACTATGTCTCTCAAGACACATTTGTTATATCAGAAGAAGACAATGTAGTTCAAAGGCGCAATATTCCAGTTACACCCAGAAACCACACATTAAAATAAACCATTGCTGATGTGTATGAAAACATTGCCTCAATCACTGAAGCAAAAAGAAATGAAAAGCTGCTAGCAGGAAAGAATACATGGAAAGGGTTGAGGGGAAGAAGTTGAAAAGTTTAAAAATCGAATTAAGGATAAGGAAACAGCAAGAGCAATTTGAAAAGAAGCAGGAAATAGAATTAAAATTATTAGAAAAAAAAACTTCATGCTGCAGAAGCTGAAGAAAGCTTTAAAGAAAAACAAAGATATTTACAGTTATAATCATTAAGAGAACAAATTAATAATTTGTAATCCATTTTAATAAACAAGTTATTTCCAACACTGTCTTAACGGTTTTATTTCCTATATTAATTCTAGACTAGAAAGTTACATACTATTGACTAAAAAAAGGTATTAATTAAATGTGTCTGTGTAGCAGACTGTTGAACAGGAGCTGCATCACAAGCAGAAATGTCATGTTCGTCTTCCAAGTCATTAATGTCATTTAAATCCCCATCTTTATTAGCAAAATTATGAAGAACAGCTGTTGTTATAATTATTCTTAAAAAATTTTGATCTCTAATAACCAAGGAGCGGCATGAAATAGTTGATGGTCCAGTAAACTTGTCCGTATATGTCACCGCAATGCATTTAAACACGTTGAGTTTATCGATATTACTGAGGCGGATGACTAGACATGTGCAATTCGCATAAGATAGTGACATATTTTCTGCAAGATAAGTGCAGGTCAGTGGTGTAACACATTTTCGTTTTATATTTTCAGTTTTAATTATTACAAAGGTGCAAATATGTCATTGTTTTATTATAAATACAAATTTACAATATGAATAAATGAAAATTAATCATAATAAATATTAAATTAATAAAAGTCACTTTTTATGCTGGTGAAATAAATAAAGAACCTTTAAAAAGACTGGAAACAAAACTTGTAAAGTCAAAATATAATAAGTAAACAAGAACAAAACAAATAATTAAGTAATAACTAGAAAAAAGCAGTGTGCGTAATAACAATAAATGATAAAGAACAAAAACTTAAACTTTAAATAAAAAAATTTTAAAAGGACTAGAGCTAATCTAAACAAAAATTGTAAACTCAGAAACATATAAATAAAAAAGAGCAAAGCAAATAATTTAGTAATAATTAGAAAAACAAAGCAATATGCATAATAAAAATAAATAATAAAGAACAAAAATTTCAAATATATTAATAACAATAAACCCAATTAAATATTAAGCAAGGCCAACGTTCTTTAATGATCGACTCCTTATATGCAAGTGTAGTGTATCGCTCATGCCATGTGCATTTATATAGTATTTAGTAAACGCTCCACCACTGGCACGATCACGTCATTGATCCTTTTCATGACGCATCAACTATTCTCTGCCGCTCTTTGCTAATGACATTCCAAGTTGTACTACTGGAAATATCCTTTTCCACCCTACAAAAACTCTTACGATCACATTTCTAGTTTTAACTTGTGCATTCTGATATCTTTCCTCAGGTTCCATCTCAGGATTACCTAATGGTGTTAATAAATAATTTGTACACACCTTAGACCTGTATGACACTATAAAAAATTTTATAAAAATTTAGAAAGAAATTTTGTTAAATTTCTTAAAGAATTTTTGGTATATTGTTGCAGCCTGCTCTGTATGCAACTTTTATAAAATCTTCTATGAAATTTTTGCCATGCGCATGCGCGTTTTAGACATTTTTATACAGCTGTTTCGTTTAACTTTTTGTCCACCTTGTCTCAGCTGATTTTGATGTGCGCATAAGTTCTGTGCGCATTTTCTCGCACAAAATTTCTACTTTTTAGAACATGTTCTAAAAATTTTTTGCTCAACGAAATTTCTACAAAAATTTCTATGCAAACTCCGTTTGCAACAATCAAAAATTTTTTAAAAAGTAATTTCTATGAAATTTATCAGAGAATTTTTCATGGTGTCAAACAGGTCTTATAAATAACAACTTGGAAATTCATTTGCTTCTAATCTTGCACAAAGCAAACTATTTGAAAATATGCGACTATCATGTACTGAGCCAAGCCACCTAGCAACAATATCCATAATATTTAATGATGCATCACACACTACTAGAACATTTATAGAGAACCATCCTTTGCGGTTTCCATACAGCTTTAAATTCTTCGTTGTAATCGTTGTAATAATTAAATAAATCACTTCTGTTTCTAATTTGCCTTATATTGGGAAGTAAAACCAGTATCTCCATTTCATCTTTTGAAGATTCTTCAGAACTTAACAAATTTAAATTCGTTATTGTCATCAACAATTAACAAACACGTGAAAGTTAGCGGTAATCTGAGGTTAAGTGTTGATAAATGTAAACAACATGCTAAAAACAAACTTGGCAGTGCTTTTTCAAATCATGTAACCAATCACATTATGAAACTAAGTTTATTTTTGTTGGTGCAACAGTTCCACGTAAAATCTAAAATCGTAGTTAGAAAGCAAGTTTCAGCAATCTGTCAATTTACCGGAGGTTGGTGCAACTGGCCATAAATGTCAAGCCAGAATCACATAACCTCAAATTTCTATTTTATTTTCGATATCAAATGATTAAGATCAGTTTTACACTATCAAAAACAACTATATAGGTACCTGAAATTAAAAATCTTACTGCACATATAAATGATATTATGAAACAGGGGCCTGCATTACATTTATAGTTACATAGATATGCAAGGCATTTTCTGAATCCATATTTATCTCCTAACTTTTTTCGATTTCTTAACCTTCTTTTAAGCTACAAAAATATAAGTAATATTCCACAATAACTAACCAAAACTCCAACATCAATTCTATACCTTACCTGTTTACGTGCAACACTTCTTGGTGGTTTAACAATACTATGGCCGTCAACATAAGCAAGTTTAGTTTGCCTAACGGGTAATGATTTATCTTGTGACTGCTTTATATTTGCAGTAAGAGTTTTAAGCTTGGCTTCACGTTCATCTAAGCATCGCATATACATGTCCCTCCAGGTTTCCATTTCTTCCCGTTTTTTAGTTCTAAACTCTTTCTGGCAATGTAACTGCCATAATTCATCAGTGTCTTCTATTAGATAAGGATTATGATGTTCTAACATGTATAATTGATCTGGATTGGCACGTTCAATAACTGGTTTTAAAATACTGTATGGGACACCACCCGTGTATTCTAATGCTGTAAATTTTAAGTAAATTAGTCAACAAAAGAAAAAACTACTTATCAACATACCATCGATATTATCTTGCAGAACACGCGTACATAATTCAAATAAAGTAGGAACTTTACCCCATATCACTTTGTTTCCAGAATAAACTTTGGTTCTGTAAATAAATTATGTTCGTTTATTTATTTGCTTATCTTATTGAAAAGATCTCTTACCTAGATATCTTACTGTACATGATTGCACTAAGTGTTTCTTCTTCAGTTGTCATTTTGTTTTTAGAATGATTGTTTTCTAAAGGGATATTTCCTAAGGGCCTGTAATTCGGTGTGATTTCAGGCAGCAATGTAGAAATGTTTACATCCAATGGTTCTAGTTTCTTTTGTTTAAGAAGATCACATGCCCTTGTTTTCGGGATTTCTGAGGATGGTGGTACAGCACTATTGACAACTTTTTCACTTGTAACACTAACAGGTTGTGCAACAGAAGTTTTCTTTTTACTGGCTTTGCTACTGGTTGGTACTAACATTCCTAATGCTTCAGCAAAACTAGTTCCAGAACCGGAACCAATTCCATTTTCATTCATGGATTTTCCATTTTTATTAGGTGTGGAACTCTTCTTTGAAGATTTATGTTCTTTATCATGATGATGTTTAGAACTATGTTTTGACTTTTTACTACTTTCTTCTTTGTCCTTCTCTGAACTACTCCGAACTTTTTCTTTACTTGAGTGTTTTTCCTTACTTCTTTGATCATCAGTGTGCTTCTTTGACTTGTCTTCATTTGAATGCTCTTTCTTTTCTTTTTTGTCTTTGTGCTTATGATGATGTTTGTTCTTATCTTTTGAAGAATGTGGTTCTTCTCTATATTTACTGTGATGTTTATGCGAAGATTTTTCTCTTTTTTCTTCAACTTCTGATTCCTCTGATTCTTCAGGTTCAGAATATTTCTTATGTTTAGTATTTACCATATTATATTCTTCATCTTCATCACTATCTTCACGTTTCCTTTTAGTTAATTTTTGTTTATCGTTCCTACTCTTTTCAACCTCGGATTGATTTTCATCTTCGCTTTCATCAGCCTTATATTTTGATGATTTATGATATTTATAATCTTTAGATTGTGTTGCTCTCTCAAGATCTTCATCTTCTGAATCTGATCTATCACTGCTATGTCTTCTTTTGGATGATTTATGTTTGTGATGCTTAGGTTCTTTATCTTTTCTATGACTTTTGTGTTTTGATCCATGCTCTTCTTTTTTTGAAGGTGATTCATCATCATTTGAATAACTAGAACTATTCTTTTCTCTACTATCATATTTATTTTTTTTATCACTTTCCTTATGACTAGAAGAACTACTCTTTTCTTTATGTTTTTTATCTTTTGACTCGTCACGATGACTCTTGTTACTTTCAGACTCTAAAATAAATAACTAACTTTAATATTCCTATAAACAAAATTGTCAACTATCTATTATATTGAAAGATATCTGATTTAAGAATGTAGTAAAATTAAGGGGAGGTAACTCCTCTTTTCCAAACAGATGTATATCAGGTAAATTATTCCAACTGTTTTGGTGCGTCTTGTTTACCCTAGGTAGTTGTTGGCAATTTCATGATACTAGGGAGTTTTTGCAAGTCACATTTTAAAAAATGGAATATGATAACATCTTGGTTGTTTAGCAATGTTGTAATTGCAATACATCTTATTGATCTAAACTACTTTTTCAATCAAATGTCATGTTTATTAATGCAAAAACTCCCCAAACACATTACTGATCCTTTAATAATTTTTGCTTAATATAATTTTAT
>VTPC01004968.1:9440-61037 GCA_011009095.1 Ignelater luminosus
GCTACAAGACAAGTTAAGAAAACCCAACACAATAAATTAACGTTAAAAGCTTATTTAAGTGGATTGAAAGAACCCTTTTAGGCAGCCTTTTGAGAAGCATTCGTCCGCAACCCTGGAAGATGCTACGAAGTATGTCATTGAAGAAGGAAAGGTTCTTTGCAGTAGAAGACACGATTCTGACTTCCAAAGAAAGTGCAACGTTTATCTACTAAAGAAACAGTTTGGTTAAAAAATGAACAGCAACATCATAAGAAATCTCTCGCCTCAAACCAACACCAGTTACCAGAGTTCAGGTTTTGAACATTTCAACCCTATTTTCAAGCAATGTTAGATCGAGGCCTTTCTCAGCTGATAATTCATTCAAAAGACTAGCAAACCACCCGAATCCAGAAGAAACGCATTTGCACCTCAGAACCGACCACAGCCACGTTCAACGCCAATGGACACCTCTTCAAGCAATGCAGGAAGAACAGTACAGACATCACAACCATCGAATGTACAAAGACCAGTTCAAAGAACTCAGTAGTAGACCAGGCAGTCGAATCAGCCAAACAATTTCGTATCTAAAGAGCTTTATTACCAGGAAGACCCTTGAGAAAGTGGCAGACGAATATTATGAAAACGAAGACAACCAACAATATGTGCAAGATTACTTAAATCTCGAAGAACCTGACAAATTAAAGATGAACGGCAAGATTTCTCTATAATTACAAATCCCAACAACTGTACATAGTCAATGAAGATTTTCAGACGTGCGAAGATTACCTTGAAGACGACCCCCAGCTTATATTAATAAATTCCCAGAAATCATCCAGCTTACTCTGTATTTATATACCACAAATAAAAATCTCATCGCACAAGGAAATCACTAATAAGTTGGCCAATATATTTAAAACCAACGAAAATAATAAATTTTATTTATTTAATTTTGATCCCAAATATGACGGACTGATTGAAACAGATTTGTTGAAGAAATTGGAAGAAACTGTACATTTCAAGCAGAAGCTATTAGAAACAGAAACCACCGAAATTCTGTTGTATTCCATCAAAGACACCAACAAAAGTCTAAGTTATCGCATCACAGTTAAACCTAGAACTGCAAAGATAATCAAGATTCCACTAACCAAGAATGTCAATAAGGGCATAATTGAACATCAGAAATTCAATCAGTACATCCAAATTCCCACATCTTATGTATCAGTAAAGGATTATTATACAACTACTACCATCGTCAACACCAATGAAGAAGAAGTGACACTTATTTTGAACAGACCAATACCAACTGAGTTAGTAGAGGAAAATCCAACAGTTGAACAATTAAATTACCAATCAGAATCTTCAGGAAATTTACAAAAACCATCCAACATCTACGTTTGAAACATTGAAACGAAAAAGAGAGAACTTTAATTAGCAATTTATGCAAAGAATATCGAACTATATTCCTCTAACATTTGCAAGTGAAGCAAAGTATTAAATCAGAACATCTGATAACGTCTCAATTTATACAAAGAATTATCGATATCCACAAGTACATAAACAAGAAGTAAAAGGACAAATCGAGAAACAGTAAAGCGACGGAATCATAAAACCAAGTACATCACCATGAAGCTCACCACTTTAGGTAGTATTAAAAAAATTTGATGCATCAGGCAAACAAAAGTGGAGAATAGTGATCGATTAACAAAAATTAAATTCAAACGCGATAGATGATAAATATACACTTCCAAACATTTCCGATTTATTAGACAAACTTGGCAAAAATCAATATTTTACCACTCTTGATTTAGCATCTGACTTTCATCAGATTCAAGTCGAAAAAGAAGACATTCCAAAAACAGCTTTCAGTACAGAAAATGGTTACTATGAGTTTTTACGAAAGCCGTTTGGTCTTAAAGACGCCATACCAAAATTCCAACGCGTAATAGACAACATCTTGAGACGAATCTAGAACGGCATCATAATTTTTTACCCATCGTTAACTGAACACATCAGTAGGCTAAAAGAAGTATTTTTAAAATTAAGGCGATAAATTTTAAAATACAGTTAGACAGAAGAGAATTCTTAAGAAAAGAAGTTTAATATTTAGGACACATCAACACCACGAGGAGTTTGAACAAACCCAAACAAAATTAAATTCATCAAAATAATTATCCGATATCTAAAACACAAAACAAAATTAAATCATTTCTTGACCTTTTAGGTTGTTATCGAAAATTTATAGAGGATTTCACAAAATTAACAAAACCTATGACGAAACGTGTAAAGAAAAGAGCTCAAGTCAGCCACAAGAATTTAAAGAATCTTTGGAAAAATTTAAACACATTTTAACAAATAAACCGATATTTCAATACCCAGATTTAAGCAAGGAATTTAATTTACAACTAATGCTTCAAATCTCGCTTTAAAAGCTATACTTTCCCAAAGACCATTGGAAAGATCTACCTATTTGTTTTGCTTTCCAAACGTTGACTGAATCTAAGCAAACTTAGTCTACAATCGAGAAAGAATTATTGGCAATAGTTTGAACAACCAAACATTTTAGGTCTTACTTATACGGAAACAAATTTAAAATTGTCACAGATCATAAACCGTTACAATGGTTGAATTCGCTAAAAAAAATTCAAAATTAGCTAGATGGAAACTACGTTTAGAAGAATTTGACTATGATGTAATTTGCAAGAAAGGGGAATGTAACCCAAATGCAGATGCCTTGTCCAGAATAAAGATCAACATACCCGACATTCAATCAGTTCAAGTTCAATTCGATTCAGAAGAATTAGATCAATTGTTAAGCAAGATCAATCAAGATAGAACGCAACTAAGATTCCCAGAACCAAATTTACGACCACCCCCAATGTGTGCACAGCACCTTAAGAATTAATAGTGTAGGGACACTTTCTAAAAACTAGAAATACGCATAACATTGACTTTTCGGAAATAAATATTCAAGGTAAAAGGGTCCCACTTGTATCAGTTAATTCGTTGAAGACATTCTCGAATGTTTTGCACCTTAAAATTTTCATAGAAAAACGGTTTTGCCGTTTGTCAATTATTTTCTTTCAAACGTACTTCTTTAGAAATATCTTAAACGCTTTTGTACATTATAAATAATTTTCGTAGAAGGTTTAAGAATTTTGTTTGGTGTCTAATTCTTAGAGTAGATAACACATTATAAATTTTCCTAGAAGAATTTTGCCTTTGTCTAAATTCTTCTTAAGCGGACCTACAGCAATAATATTTCCTTGAACAAAATTCCTGTTAATAGTTTTCAGAATATGATTTTCTTCGAAGACTCGAGAATTTTGTTGTTTGTTAAAACACAGATAGAGATGTATAAAAGAATAGTTATTTACAGGGACGATTCATTCACTCGCTAAGATTCGTTCGCTAACATTCATTCGATATCATTCCAGTTTGCACAAAATTTAACATAGTTCATCGACAATTATTAACCTGTTCATGCACTTTAATAAATAACATTTATTTTTACTACTTATCATTATTAAACGAACTCGCTATTATTATAAAAACGCCCTCGCACATCCATAATAGAATCTGAGAATGTGGCAAATGAACAAAACGGAAATCTAACACCAACCGTTCCTTCCCAAGAAGATTCCACCCCGAGCATTCCAATATATGAAAATGCTTTGGATACCAAGAGAAATCTAATAATATTCACTGTAATTCATGGAAAATCAACAAGACCCAAACTTGAGAAGAAAAAAAACTGTAATTAGCGCATTCATTGGAGATCACAATTTAAAACACAATCTTTTGCAATTCTTCAAAGAATATTTGGAAACCAATAAAACATATTACTGTTTATTCCCAGTTGAAAATCTTTACAAATTAGCCTGCGAAATAATGACAACTCATCTTCAACAAAACAGAATAAAATTGTATAAACGCAACAGAAGAGTTTTGCATGTAACCGACAAAAATGACAAGTTAGAAGTAATAAGAAATTATCATGAAGGCAAGATGAACCACCGCGAAATCAATGCAACATGTGCAGCTATTAAAAGAAATTACTAGGAAAACCTATATCATGAAGACACTAATTGTATAAATAACTGTATAACCTGCAGAAAAACAAAGTATGAACGACACCCTAATAAAATACCTTTCTACGTCACGGAGACATCAAACAAACCGTTTGAACATTTGCACATACATACTCGTAGATACCTTCCAAATCAAAACAAATTTTATTCTGACAATACTCGATGGTTTTTAATGGTTAATGGTACTTAGGAGGCAAAGATACTAAAAGTCCCGGCTCCTAGCCCTGCCGCCTCAGGGAGAGGGGGTGGAATAATCCCTCTTTTCGGTTTCTTCCTAATAACTCGGAAACAATGCGTCGTACGGTAAGAAGTATTCTCTAGAAAATAAAAGATAATTTAATTTCCTACAAGACTGTCTATATTCATTTTCTTTCTATGTGTTATAGTTTCCGAGATATTCGCCAGCGATGATCGATAATTTTCGAAAAACTTTTTTTGTCTCACATTTTTCGTCAAACTTGTCCTTCTAACTCCTCAGCCTTATGTTTTACAAAAAAGTCGTCAAACAGAAAGTTGTAGAGCATTCCGTTCCCTTTAGAAATATGTAACAGCTACTAATTTATCTTCTACAGATCAGAGGTTATGGCAATTTGAAGTTTTTGGATACATTTCGTGATTTCTAAAGAAAAGTCAATGAATGTTCAAAAGGGGGTTGTACAGAAATTTTTGTTTTGAGGAATATGTTGTGGGTAGTAAGGAGGCAAAGATACTAAAAGTCCCCGCCCCTAGCCCTGCCGCTTTAAGTGGGGAAGAGGTTTCTTTGTCGGTTTTTCGCTTATAACTCGGAAATGGTGCGTCGTACGGTGAACATTCCAGGTCCAGCGCTCAAAGGAAACAGACGCTTCTTAGAGTGCTATCTCGGAAAACAGACCTCAGGCTTAAATACCACCACTTGGTGGTATTAAGCTTTGTCTGTCTACATTTATCTTCGAACTCACATTTATTGATAAAAGACAGGGCAGGTCCCTATACGATATTAGAACTCGCTCCACCGACAAGACTCCCCTTCAAGATGGACACTGGACCCGTGAACTACATCCGGCTAGAAGACTGGGAACGCTTCTAATTGCTAGACGCAACGATAGGACGCGCCGCCACGCTGCAGACACTGAAAAGAGAACTCCCACACCTATTCCCCGGGATGGAAGAATCGATCAACATCTTATATCCCGTCCCGCCAGAAGTCAGCCGGAAAAGGAAAAGGAAGAAGAAAAACAAACCCCAGAGAGCGCGGGCGGCCGCCTCTCGCGAAGCTGCCACCGATATCACCGCGGACTCCCCATCACCTGTTCCACCGCAGTCCGCGAGACTGGAGTCTCGCCCCGCATCCGCAGCGTCATTACGATCCTATGCTGAGGTCGTGCAACAACACGTTCGCGCTCGTCTTCTATCATGTCTGTTCGCAGCATGGAATCCGATCTCATCGAGTTCACTGAAGTCCGCCGCCACTCCCGGAGAAGCCATCGACCACCGTCCGCGGAAGCACCGCAACCGGCCCCTATGGCTAACCGCTTCTCCCCCCTGGGAGAAGACGCCGTCTTGCACAGGGGCCCCGTCACGTGTCCTCCAAGGATACCGCCCGTGATCCTTCACTCGAAGGCTGCATGGGTCGACGCCTCGCGGAGATTCACACGGCTGAACCTGGTCGTCACGAAGGCCAAACACCTTCGGGACGGCATTTCGGTCCAGCCGGCGACGGTGCGGGACTTCCGCGCCATCCGCCAGGTTCTGGAAGAGATGCAGGTACCCTACCACACCTACCCGTTGCCCGAAGAAAAGCCCTTCAAGGTCGTCCTCCGAGGGATCCCAGAGGTCATCACCACCGAGGAGGTCCGTGAAGAGATCGCAAGAAGAGGTCTACCAGTCCAGTCCGTCCACCGCATGCATCGCGGACCGGAGAGGATCCCCACGCCTCTGGTCTTCGTCCTTCTGGACAGAACCGCCGAGGCTCAGGAGATTTTCCGGGTCGCGACCGTATGCGGTCTGAAGATCCAGGTCGAGCATCAACGCAAGAAGAAAGCCATCGGACAATGCCATCGATGCCAACAGTTCGGCGATTCTCAGCGAGGATGCAACGCGGCCCCACGGTGCGTGAAATGCGCCGGCGCTCATCACTCTGGGAACTGCGTGAAGTCCCGCGAAACGCCAGCCACATGTGTTAACTGTGGCGGCCCTCACCCGGCCAATTACAAGGGGTGCCCACGGCATCCCCGAGTAGTCAGAGCGCCAGCGGACAACGCGCGGCCCCAGAGAGTGCAGCCCTCCGCTGACACAAACCGCGGCCGCCCGACACAGACTCAACCATCAGCCCGTCCAGCACCCACACCACGACCGGCCCGTCCTTCCGCTGCCATCGGCTCCCTCGCCAGGTCGTTGCAGTCACTCGGCCGGAGTCTCTGCGAGGCCCCCGGCCTCGTGGAGATGCTGGCCGCAGTCGGCTCCTACATCCGAGAAGTCATGGTCTTCTGGGCTCCGTAGAAGACTAGAAGACAACACCACTACAGGTCCACTTCTGTTCTCGCCGGGGTTTTCCGTGGTTTCCCTCGGCGGTGAAGGCAAATGCCGGAACAGCTACAGCATCAGTCCACGGCACACTAAACACATCTAGACACACACACCACTACACGAACACATACGCACCACCACACAACTCACTACACGAATACCAATACCGTTCTGAGAGGAACCGTTTTTGTTTTGACTTTGTGCGTCCTGCACCATCACATCTCCGCCATCTCCCTCCACCGCCGTCCCCGTGAGGCGGCCGGCTGGATGTCCTTGGGCGCTTCAGGGCATTACTCATCATAACATCATACTTCGACAATAGCCATGCCTCCTCGCCACTACAACACCAGCCTCATCCAAGCTATAGAGAAATTAAATTTTCTAAATAGCAGCCACCTCTGAGGAGGTGGTAGCCACCTGCGGTGGCATTCGTTGACCTGCAGTACGGTGAAAAGTACTCCTTACGAAATACAAGATAATTAAATTTCCTACAAGAATGTTTATTATTACACAGTACTTGCTGACAGCTGTTCAGGATATTTTGATTTTGTATGGCTAAAGAGAGCCACTTCATCCACGATAATAAATGTAATGAAAAGGTGGTTTGCTTTGTTTGGAATAGCTGATCAATTCAAAAGCGATGGAGGGCCGCAGTTTTTAAACAGTGACTTTCAATTATTTGTAAATCAATGAAACATCAAGCATTGAGTATCCAGTCCAAATTTTGCAAGATCAGATGGAACCGCAGAAAGATATGTTCGAGAAGCTAAAGATCTATTTAGAAAATGTATAATAGAAAACTCGGACATATAATTAGCTTTGGTGAACCATCGAAATACTCCCAGAAAAAATATAGGTTCTCCTTCACAAAGACTGATGAGTAGGAAAAGTAAAACTCTTCTTTATTTGATACCTAAGACAATTGACCCGGAAGAAGTGATAAAGTTCCTAAAGAAAAAACAGATAGAACAAAAGCAGTATGCCGACACAGAAAAATCTTCACATGCAGAATTCAGTAGTGGTGAGCAAGTGTTACGGAGAAAAGAACGTCACTATTGGATAGAAGCTGAAGTAATAGACAAGTCTAACCCTCAATAAAATTCTTATATTATACAAACACCGGATGGTGTATGCTATAGAAGAAATTCGTGATATTTAAGATTCAGACACAAGACACAAATGATCAACCAGTACAAGAGAAAGTTTTACCTTCGGAATTTGCAACAACTACAGATGTGGAAGGGTCCCCTGTCTGTCCAAGTCGTTGGAACACGGCCGGATAATCAACCCAGAAGGCAAATCTGGAGCAGCAGCCTGAGAAGAGGAAGAGCGGAAGAATAGTTAGACCACCCTCCAGGTTAAATTTGTAACTTGATTTAAAAAAAAACAAGAAAAAAAAGAAGGAGATCATATATTTATATTATGATGTAACAGTATTTTACGTTAATCAGAAATTAGCTATCTTGAGAATGTAAATTATGATTCAATACACGGTTTGAGAGTGATCCTGTTTTTAATTGAGTTGCCCTTATTTTGAATTTCTTTAATAATAATCGTTTGTTCGGCTGCTTTGGTGAAAGATAAATTACAATTTTCATCGTCTTGAAAAATTTCTACAAAAAACTATAATTTCTAATTTTTCCTTCGGATGAAGGTGTTATGTCCTAATCAATTCTTGGATAACTAATTCTTTTTATAATTATTTAATTCGAAATTTGTCAGAGGCTCTACTTCGACTTCACAAGAATTTACCTTCATTCCATCAAGCTCAGGTACTGAAATCGTGCAGAAGCCATTTTTTGCGTTCACTATAAGATTCGGAAATGATTTTTGTTTGAGGAATGAGCACTTGATCTTCGTTAACGTTGACTGGTACGTTAATAGTATTCCTAAACTTCTGTTCGATGGGTTTAAAATTCAAAGGGTTGAGTTGAAGCAAAAAAATTTTTTACATTACATTACAAGTTTTGATATCTTCACTATCAATTAATACATCAAACCTATCGTGCCATTTGAGTACATGAAATTCTATATATTATCATTTAGTCCGTATTCTTTTAAAATAAAGTATAATACGTTCAAATCGTCAGTGATAATTTGATTAATGCTCTTAACGCTGAAAGGTTTCTAAAGGAATAAAGAAATGGTTATGAAAATGGCTGCTTGCAATTTCTAGGTTTAATATCGAATTAGAAGCAGCAGATTCGATTAATACTTTAAGGCTAAATTTGGGAATGATAATTAAAAAGGTACACGTTGGTCTACTAAAAATCGCATTTAGGTCGAGGTTGGTTTCGGGGCTGGTAAACAAAAATTTTCGTCTTGCTCCTTATAATTTCCTCCCGAAGAAAGGTCAGTCGTTTCCTCGAAATTATGCTCGGAAAAATGTTCAAGAGATCTCAGATGATCTTAATTATAACCGGGATCATTCTCATATGTTTCAGGTTGTTCCATGTTGTACAACTCAGAGGTAAAGTTCCTGGGGTCAGTTGGTTGGAAGTAATTGAAACGTGCCTGTGTTTGAGTTTTCATTAGGCCTGAAAGTGTTCTGGGTACAAACAGACATGAAGGTTGGTTTAAATGCTTGTTTTTTATTAGCGAATCGAGAGTTAGTTGAAGATTGATGATTGGGACCTTGTATGAGCATTGGAAGATTGTCTACTACTACTATTATTATTATTAGATTCTTAGATGGTAGAATTGATGTGAAATTTGGATAAAAAGCATGTTGTGGAACTCGAAAGGGTTGTTTCGAAAGAAATGACAGTTCTTATGGTTGTGTGGGCCTAATTCACTGAATTTTTAAATTCAAGAAATTAACTTGCTGTTGGTGATTATCAAAATTTAAATATGCATAAGCATGTCAATATGTAGAATTTATGAAAACTTTAGGGGTGTTATATGTTGTCTTGTTAATAAGGAGAAGGTTTAAACTTTTGTCTTCACGCATGCATAATGAATACAAATGCCTGTCTATATTAAACTATTTACTATGGAAGTAACACTTGCTTTAGCTTAATGAAGTTTTCAGTATTTAAGAAATATGGCCCAAAGTGAATGAATTTCCCTCAGAAATGATTTAAACATATTACTGTACGTTGCAGTTAATAAGCATAAACATGAAACCCTGGAGTTAAAAAGAATTAGAAGCAGTAAACTTATCAAATTAAACTTTACTGAGTTTGCTCTAAATAGAATATTCAGTTTTTGTTATCAACAAAAAAGTGACCAGTGTTTTCATACTAGATTGCAAATTTTCTCATTATTATATCTTAAAAAAGATTATAAAATCCAGGTATTGTAACATCTGTAAACCATTTGGGATCAAACGCTATTATAACCAACAAGCGTAGCGTATTTTATTCTGCCTAGTCATATTTCATATCGTTAGTAAAATTGCTCTTTCAACTATCTATTACTGTAAAGATGGATTAATGTATGATAATAAAAAGCAAGAGGCGCTGAGAAGAAGTAATCGAACTCGTTCTAAGCTTAAATTTCTCCAATTTATTATTCAATCACCGATGTGTTGGCATTGCGGTTATCAAACCACTCAAATACCTCTATTCAAACTCGAGAAAACAAATTTAAGGTTTAAAGATACGTTTTTATTTGGTAAAATATAAAAAGAAAATAGAACACGACTTATAGTTATAATAATGCTAAAATCAAACGAGGCCAAAATGGAGTGTGGTCATTACCTCTACTATCACTTGTGGTTTAAGTTTGTAGAGTTCAATTTACATTAACATTGTAAAATTAAAGAAGCTTTCTATAAGTGATATTTTAACACTAAACCTTGCATATTAATTTCAATCTAAAAACAATGAAAATAATGAGTGCGATTAAATTAGAAGGGGCGTGCATTATCTTAATGGCGAACGTAGCCAAAGAAATTTTCTAGCCTCTCGTTAAATAGATTATTTTGTGCTAAGAAACTTTTATAATTAACAAAACTAATGGCAACACAGGCAATTGGTATCTCTTAAAGATTCACATTAATTTTTAACTAAACCATAAAATACTAATTTGCTAAAAAGGGGCAACATCAGACACTTTAGAAAATCGAGTTAATTTAATCTCAAGATGCCCCATTGGTAATTATTATTAACTATATTTAAATTTTGTTTGATTTTCCTCTTTACTAAAATAAAATATTGCGTCCAGCTTTGATTTGAGCTTTTAATGTCAAACCTATTATTAGTTTTATTTTAAGTAAACAAAGTTACATTTATAACGCATACCTGTGCAGCTACAAGACTTATTTCAATAGAATTTTATAAGTAATTGCTATACTATGACGCCAGAAATTTGGAAGTTTATGTCAAAGTTGTGTTTGAAGGTTTCACAAAGACCGGCGTACATACAAATAGGGTGCACAAATTCTAGTAGCTACTAGGATTGTAACAAAAATTATTACGATTTTGATAAGGGAATATATACTTAAGCAAGAAGGAAAATCTGGAAAAGTAATTAGGGCAGATAAATAAAAAAATAGAAAGACTCGAAAAGGATAAAAAAACAACCTAATAATAAAAGGATTACCGCTAGAGACAAATAATAACAAGACATTAAAAGAGGAATTGAGAAATTTCATAAAAAGACACTTTACAAGTTTTAAGTTAACATAAGAAATGCAGCAAAAATAGGTGATAAGATAGGAGTCATAGAAACCGAAGACCTAACAGACAAAATAAATATACTCAAGAATAAAAATAAACTTAAAGATATTACACAATATAAGGTATACATTGAATCTGATTTAACAAAAAACGAAATTGAAATACAGAAAGCAATCCGACAACAAGCAAGAGATGAGAAAACAAAAAAAAACCAAACCAAAATTGGGTATAAAAAACTAATTCTAAATGGAAATGAATGAAAGTTGGAGGAAAATGAGAAACAACTCAAAGAAAATCCCAAAAATACAAAAGCAAAAAACTAGAAATAAAAGCACTCAAGATAGAAACACAGAAGACGAACATGGCAATGAATACGGAAAAAGATAAGGTAAAAATGATAAAAACAATAAATGATAGATAGAAACAAAACAAAAAGAAATTAAAACAAAAAAACAAGAAGTAAAATATCAGAAATCCAGAAGATGAAAAGCAATAACATGAAAGTAAAAGAAAAAATAAGAAAGATAAAGAACAATGAGAAGAAGAAAAAGACAAAATCAAAAACAGAGAAAGAGAAGTCAATGAATCCGGTGTAAAAACTAATTTAGAGAACAAAAGAATTAGTACATGAAATGTAAGTAGCTTGAGAGGAAAGGAAAAAAAATAGTAGAAAAAATGATTAAACATAAAATAGAAATTATGGGAATCACGAGAACAAAAAAGAAAAGAAAGGGCATGAAAAAAATCCATAAAAGATACTAGTTATTCTGGTCAGAAGTAGCTGAAAAGATGAATGCAAAAAAAGGAGTAGAATTAATAATAAAACCAAATAAACTAATAGACGTAGTTAAAAAAGATTATATAAACGAAAAAATAATAAAAGCTAAAATAAAACTACTAAATGAAGAATTATAGACAATAATAATTGCATGTGGAGTAAATGAAGATGCACGAAAAAAAGAAAAACATAGCAATCAATCAACGGGAAGAAAATTTAATAATCATAGGAGATTTAAATGGAAGGGCAGGAAATGCAAATAAAGATATTAAAGAATATATGGGCAAAGAAAGAGAAGAAACCAGAAATAATAATGGCATAAGAATCATAGAAATGTGTATAAAAAAGACCTTATAGTAACAAATACAAAGTTCAGATACAAATAAATTTGGTAAGAAAAAGACAAAAAATGTTAGAGAAAGCCAAAATTAGATATTTTATGGAACACTAAAACAACTGAGAAAGAAAAAAGAACACAACCCGGTAAATATCAAGGATAAAAAAGGTAAAATAATCACCAACGAATATAAAATAATAGAAATATGGAAGCAGCATTTTAAAGAACTAACAGAAGAAGAAATGCCTATGACAGAAGAACAACCTGAAGCCGGGAGCGAAGAAGAGATTGAAACTATAACACAGGAAGAGGTAATACAAACAATACAAAAACTAAAACTAGGTAAAGCAGCTGGAAGCGACAACATAACAGCCAAAATGCTAAAATTCATGTGTGAAGAAGGATTTAAACAATTAACAAAACTAATGAACGAAATAATCATAGACATGAAAATACCGAAAAAATGGAATAAAATACAAAAAAAAAGGTAAAAGAAATTAGCAATTATAGGGGAATAACGCTATCGAGTATCCCAGGAAAAGTACTTGCGAGAATAATTGGAAGTAGAATAAGAGAGAAAATCAAAAGCACTTGAGAGAATTCACGATGCGGTTTCAGGCAAGGAAGAAGTACCCAAGGCATAAGACAAATGAGTGAAAAATCAGTAAATAAAAACAAAAATGTACATATATGTTTCATTGATATAGAAAAAGTATTCGATAAGATACGAAAAGGGGATATATGGAAAATACTAAAAAACAGAGAAATAAAAACAAAATTAATAAAAATAATACAGGAGATGTACAAAGATAATAGAAATACTGTTGGAACAAATAATGAAGAATCGGGAGAATTCGAAACGAAAATAGGTGTGAAGCAAGGATGTGTACTAAGCCCAATATTATTCACAGCAGTAATTGACGAAGCAATGAAAAAAGCAAAAGCAAAGATGAAAAGACTAAAAATAGGACATTGGCAGATGACACCGATATATGTAACGGAACTAATGTTTGCTGATGATATGGCAATAGTAACCAACTCACAGGAAAGCCTTCAATCAAACCTAGAAATATTACACAGTGAACTTGAAAAGATAAGTATGAAAATAAACATCAAAAGAACAAAAAGCATGATAATATCGGCAGAAAACAAGAAACACAGAATACAGATAAGAGAGAGACAAATTGAACAAGTAGAAAATTTTAAATACTTGGGCTCAGTGATAGATTGCAAAGGTAAAATTGATAAAAAAAATAAACGATAGACTAGGTAAAACGGGAAAAATTTTTAACAATTTGAAAACAGCATTTCTAGGAATAAAGGAAATACCAAAATTAATACAAATAGAAGTACTAAAAAAAGTAGTGAGACCAACAATAACATATCGCAGCGAGACCTGGACACTAACTGAAAAACATAAGTCAAGATTAAACGCAATGAAAATGAGATTTGTTAGAAGAATAGACAACAAAACAAAGAGGGATAGAATAAGAAACGATACTTTCAGACAAAACTTCAAACTAAAATCTATCAGTGAAAAAATCGCGGAGGGGCAGTTAAGGTGGTTCGGTCATGCGTCTCGTATGCCGGACGAGCGAGTTAACAAAGAAAGTGTACGAAACGCCAGTGTAGGGTAAAAATAAAAAGGAAAGACCTAGAAAAATATGGAACGACAATATTAAAGAAGAAGCTACGAAAAGAAATATTCCATGGGAAGAAATAAAACAGCAATCATATGACAGAAAAAGATGAAAACAAAAGATCTAGATGAATTAACAAAACTCGACTCCATCAGCCTCAACACCTCACGGTAGACGAGGAAACGGATTAAATAAGTAAGTAATATACTTAGTTTTTAATAATGATTTGAAATGGTTGCGAGTCCTGCAATTTTCGTTATAGATTCCAAACGAATTTTAAAAAAATAAAAATTTTATTGCTATTTTACAATTCCAAACTTATTTTAAAGGACGAAATATTATATGGACAGCAATTTTAGCTTGTTACAGAATTTTGCCGACTTAAAGTAAGTACAATTTCTACTATTGGTGATACCTTTTTTTAAGTTTATTTTATTTATATAGCTCTACAAGCCTTGCAGACCTAGGGCTTGAAATTACACTTTTGCTTATTTTCTATATACATATACCAATTCTTAAATATTTACAAAACATTTTCTAACTTATTTTAACTTTTACAGTTCTTTCCTATATTTCTCAATCACATCATTCTATTTCTTCCTATCCACTGCTTTTCTCTTTCAATTTCCCATGTTTATACTTTGCAGCTCTCTTCTTGTACACTGCTACTCTATCTTTTATGTGGTCCACTTTTTCTTTTTTTCTGGATTGGTTTTCTATGCAGTACTAACTTTGTCATCCTTTCTTTTCCCTTATGCTCAATAAGTCCTAGTCAACTTACTTTGTGTGTCTTTATAACTGTTGTTATTTTATGTTCTTTATATGTTTTCTAATTCTTCGTTTGTTTTTCTTCTCCATCCCACTTCCGTATTTATACTACCGTATATTGCTCGTAATATTTTTCTCTCCCATCTTTCTAAAAGTTCTATTTATGCCTTTTTTAATACCCACGTTTCGCATGCGTATGTAGTCGTTGGTCGATATACTGTCTTATAGATTCTTATTTTTATTTTTTGTGACACATACTTAGATTTCATTAGAGATCATAGCATTCCATATTTTCTATTCTCTTTTGCAATTCTTCTTTTTATTTCTTGTTCTTCATGTCCTTTCTTATCTATTCTCACTCCCAAATACATAAATTCTTTAACCCTTTCAAATCTATAAGTGGTACCTTCTTGTATATCCACCGTTATATATTCTTCTGTTGTTTGTTGTGTGTCTCCCATAATCATATATTTGTCTTTTCTTGGTTTATTATTAGTCCAAATTTTTTTGCTTCTTTTATTAGTCTTCTTGTGACCCCTTGCAGCTGCCTTCTTTGAGTTGCTAATATCTCCAGATCGTGCGCAAATGCCATACACTGATGTTTATTCCTAAATATCGTTTCTTTTGTTTTTATCTTACATTTTCTTATGATTATTTCCAACGCCAGGTTAAAACAGCACCGTAGATGCTCTCTTTGCCTAAGTCCCTGTTTTACTTCAAATTCTTCCGAGCTAAATCCTTTCCAACTTACTCCGTTCTTAGTTTTTTCTAACGTTATTTGTACTAGTTGGATCATTTTCCTTGATTAGCTCCTTCATTGCATGGTACATTTGTTCTTTTTTTATTCTGTTGTAGTGCTGTTTAAAATATAGGTAGTTTGGATTTCTTTTAATACAAAAATTTGATTTACAACCGACCTGTTGTTCCTAAAACCTGCTTGATATTCCCCTTTTTTGCTTATTTATTTAGCCTGTTTCGTATACCCTCTGTTAGGATTCTGTACCATACTTCCAGAAATGCTATACCTCTATAGTTGTCACACATCATTTTACTACCTTTCTTATGTGTAGGGCATATTCCTGTTATAGTCCAATCTTCTGGTATTTTCTCATTTTCCCATATCCCTTTAATAAGTTTATGTAATTGAACCCTCAGTTGATCTCCTTCCGCCTTTTATCATCTCTGCTGTTATCCCTAAACATTTATTATTCTTTAGATTTTTTTATTATTTTGTCTACTTCTATTGGGACTTCTATTATTAATCCTCTTCTTTTAAGTTTTGTATTTCACCCTGCTCTTCCTTCTCGTTTCCTTTTAATAGTAACTCTTCAAAATCGTTTTGTCTTGTTTTCATTGCTTTTTTTGGTTCACTAATTAGTTCTCCTTCTTTGTTTTTAATATGTATACTATATGCTTGGTATTCGTTTTCCATTTTTCTTGTTTCTTGATAATATTACCTTATTTCTTTTTTCTGGAATTTCTCCTCAATTTCTTTTAATTTATTTTCATTATTTTCTCTCTTCTTTTTTCTGCATGTTTTTTTCAAAATTTTTCTTAGTTTTCTACGTCTTTGTTTGTTACTATCTTTATATCTCTCCTTATTTTTCTTATTGATTCCACTATCTTCTCACATTCCTAATCAAACCATTCTTTTCTTTTATTTTTTGTTATAATTTTTTGTCACTTCTTTATTTGTCTCTATTATCGCTATTATTATTATTCCTTCCCAGATTTCTACAGTATCCATTTCTTGACCATGTGTGTTCAATCTTTCTGCTATTCCTTCTTTGTATTTTTAAAATCACTTCACTTTTAGTAGCTTGTCTTACAATTTTCATATTTGTTTTTTGTTTATTTATTTTTTTAGGAATTTTGACAAGTCGCTTTCACCAAGTAATGATCTGAGTTATAGTCTGCCTCTCTCATATAGTTAACTTTGGCTATGTAGTTCATATGTCTATTAACACATGGTCAATTTGATTTACTGTTTTTCAATCTGGGGATACCCATGTCCCTTTATCAGTTTCTTTTCTACCTAACTGTTTATTCCTTATGACCATTCCTCTTTCCATTGCAAAACGTATTATTCTTCTCCCATTGTCATTCGTTACCTCCTGTTACTATATTTCTCAGTTATATTCTAGTATATATCCTTTTTTCCTACCTTTGCAGTGCAGTCTCCTATGACTATTTTTATATTGTAATTTGGTAATTTTTCGTATTCCATTTTCAATTTGTAAAATTCATCTTTGTCCTCTTCTTTTGCGTCTTCTATAGGTGCGTGGAAATTTATCATGCTTATATTTCGCTGTATTCTTTTTAACCTTCTCGAGCATAATCTATCCGATATTGGGTTAAAGGCCGTCACCTTTTCCTTGTATCTTTTTTGAACCACAAATCCTGTTCGTAGTATTCTGCTTTTTTCCTTCACTTTTGAAAAATATTGTATCATCCATTACCATAATTGCTGTTTTTAACTGTTTGGCTTCTTGCAGTGCTACTACGCCCAGTTTATTTTTTTTTATTTCGCTTATTAATTTCTTGAATTTGCCCGTTTCGTAGGTTCCCTTAACATTCCCCAAATTCACTTTTTATTTATTTTTCGTATTTTCCCGTTTCTTAGCCTTTCTCATTGCCTAACCTTTTGGCGCTTTACCTTTCCCTTCTAGTTTTTTTAATCTCGTCTTCTTTTTCTTTTCTCAAATTGATGCTTATCTTTATTCCATATCCACGCATCTTCGCCTTTTATTATTTTTTGAAATCGTACTTTAATATTTCTCCCTGCAATTTTCATCGCTTTTGTTTTATTTTTTATCTTTTCTTGTATTTCTTTCTGTCTGGCTCGTGTCATCGTTTATATATATTCTCTTATCTGTTGCATTCTTTATTTCTATTAGACATATTTTATTTACAAGCTTTCTTGCACACTTTGTATTTGTTTCTATTTGGAACGTTCCTTCCTTTGATGCATTTTGGTCTCAGAAGTTTACCTCTATTCACTGCAGTACGACGTTATTTCTTTGTTTTTCCTTTTCCATCTTATCTATTTTCTTCTCTATTTCATCTATTCGGTGTTTGGATTTTGTATTCTCTTGTTTTAGTTTTTTATTTTCTTCATTTCTTTCCTCTATCCGTTTTGTTTTTCTCTTAATTCTTTAACTTTTTTACACAATCCTTTGAAGCATCCTTTCAACTTTGCATAATGTTATACTAGTAGCTACGCTAGACACTAAGAAACAATAAAAGCCTTTCTCTTTGTGCTCTTGGAATTGTTTTTTATTTGTAAATGAAAATGGCAACCAGTAATAAGTATTCCAGTACTGCAACCATTAGAAATAAAAAAAAGAACTGTGATGGACAATTTGAATTTATTTAAGAAAGCTCGGGCTATCTATGAGATTGCAATAGGCTTAGCTACACGTCCACAAAACAAGAAAATTGTCACTCTCATGTTAACAATAGAAAACGATGCATTTAAATTTTACAAAACGTTGACCCTCAATCATGTCCAAAATGCAACTACGGACAATACACTACAAGCACTTGCAGAACTCCTTAAACCCAAGACCAATGTAACCTATGATAGGTGTATTTCTCACTCGTGTCGACAACAAGAGAATAAACCGTTTTCCGGTTTCCTCGCCAAATTACGTCGGCTTATTGCAACCATACCATACGAAAATGACTATTTAAAGAGTAACATAGTATTAGGCATAAAAGATATTCAGCTAAGAGAACTTTTTTGTTGCAAGAAGATTTGACATTAACAAAAGTAATAGACATGCTTCAACTAACCGAATAGGCAACCAGGCAAGCACAACAACTAACAAATGAAACTCTGAGAGTGAATAAGATGAAACAGAATAACCCAAAACATAAAAATCCAGATGATAGTAATACTACCTGCACATATTGTGGATCTAAACATAGAAGAGGTGCTTGTAAAGCATGCGAAAACGAATGCATTAAATGTGGAATGAAAAACCACTTTGCGGAAATATGTAAAAGTGAGAAAAAAAACAAGGACAAGCAACCAACTAGAAGAAGGAAATCAAAAAAACATAGAAGAGGAAGAATACATCACAACAATTTATAAAATAGAAGCTGAAGCTTGTAGTAAGACTACCACGGATAGACTTATCTAAATCAAGAAGCTACCGGAAAACCAAAGAAAAGCTCAAAAATCTTCAAAAATGGAAACTGGAAAGACTATTGGAAGAAAACAACAGAAACACGCCAGTCAAGGTTCAGAGGAAAAACACAATCATCAGTATATCTAGCAAGGAACTGAACGACATCAAGAAATCAGTTCTAGGCAGAGGCCTAAATTACCCGGTAACACCAAAGTATATTCCGAAAATAGATTTGATAACTGCACTTGAGAAAACAGCCTGCAAATTAAACCCAGAAAAAGCGGAAGAGTACAGACACAGGACGAGAGCAATGCTGGACATGAAGAGAAAAGTAAAGCAGCACCTCACCAAAGAAGAGATGAAAGCGGTCAACTCGCTAAATTAAGACAGCTCGATTAAGATCCTTTCCGCTGACAAGGGCTACGCAATGCGGTTTTGGACACGGAAACTTACTATCCAAGAAGTGCTAGACGCGGGCGAGTACAAATAACTCCCCAAAGATCCTACGCAATCAATAGAACAACAAATATACCAAACGCTGTTTAAACATAAAGAGGAGCAAACTATCTCCGCATCATAGTAAGCCGTCCAACCTGTACGGGCTGCCAAAGATACACAAGAAGAACCTACCTGTTAGGCCGATTGTAAGCTGGAGAAATTCTCCTTGTCATGGATTGACTAGATTCCTATTGAACATAATAACTCCACTGGCGGGAACAACCCCGTAGGCAGTCAGAAATACTGAACACTGTGTCGAAACAATTAGAAACGCAAAATTTGACACTAATGACGTTCTGGTTAGCTTCAATATAGTCGACTTATTTACAAACGTCCCAACAGTTTAGACTCTGAATATCATTGGAAGGCTGAAAAATGGCCATACCCTGGAAGTACGAACAAACTTAAGTGTAAAGGCAATAATGGAGCTGCTCACAATATGTATCAAGACAACATATTTCCAATTAGGCAGCAAGTTCTACCAGCAGGAGTTTGGTATGGCAATGGGTTCACTATTCCCCTTAATTATGAGCAACGTCTTCATGGAAGAGTTTGAGCAGGAGGTGATATCTCAGTCTCAAGCAAAGCCGAAATTATGGCTAAGATATGTCGATGACACCTGTGTGATATGACCACATGGAATAGAAAAACTTGACAATTTTCTACACTCTCTCAATAATTACGGTCCTTCGATCAAATTTACAATGGAAGTGGAATCTAAACAACAACTACCGTTCCTGGACGTCTTGATTAAAGGGACGAGAACAAGTTCACAACGAATTTATACAGGAAACCTACCCATACAGGTAGATACCTGCACTACGACTTCAACCACCACAGAAGTGTAGAAATGAGCGTTGGAAGATGCCTATATGATAGAGCGAAGACAATATGCTCTAAAAAAGAGAGCTGAAGAAGGAGAGGGAAAGGATAGTTCAAACCCTCAGAGAGAATGGATAACCTGATACCATAGCAGCTAACTTAATACCTGCAGCTAACCTAACGTCCGAGAACAATCAAAACACAGAGGACAGAACGGGCAGAAATGATGCAGCTGAAAGACAACGCATAGCTGTCATCCCGTAGGTACCGGGCGTCTTTGATCAACTGCAAAAAATCGGAAAGAAGTACAACATACGCACAGCGTTCACATCCTTGCAGACGCTTAGCGAAATGATTACCAAAACCAAACCCAGCAAGGAAGACCAGCAGACGAAAAACTGTGTCTACAATGTTCCAAGCGAGTGTGGCAGAGTATATATGAGAGAAACGGGCAGACCGCTACGGGTGAGACTTCAAGAACGGAAAAATAACATCAAGAAGAAAGAAACCGACAGATCGAAAATCGCGAAACACGTATGGGGTGAAGACTATCGCATACAATGAAATACGTAATGCAAAAATAGTGGCCAAAAATGAGAACAGAACTCGTATAAAACTGAAAGAGGTCACATACATAGCGCTAGCCCAAGAACCGATAAGCCGGGCTAGCTTAGAAATAAAACCCATATGGATGCCAATACTGCGCGAAGAACTTCGGCGCAGTCACCAACAAACGGCGCAGATTTCTACTGAGCAACATATACAGTAACCTACTGCGCATCCAGCTACGGAAATGCAACTTATATAGAACTTATAAAACTATATAAGTAGACCGTCCCCGTTCAAGCACCCAGCGTAGTAATCAAATTAGCGATTATTGTTCCTGATTCGAACCCCGATGAGCTCGAATATTTACGAAAAAAAGTAAATTAGAAATGCAAAATAATAAACCAAACCAAAATGATGGCAGATCTGATTATGACATTGGCACTGATGCTGCATTTTATAGGTACTCGGAATCATCAAGGTTATTTAATACCTGTTGTATAAAAATAGGTGAATGACAGAAATAACACGAATGACAAAATATAAAAGGTCAGATAGCTAAAAAAAATCAGTTCTGCAATAAAAAAGGGAATTTCTTCAAAATGCTAGTTCATGGCCAAGATGATGATTCCAAAAATAAGATTTGAAGGATCAAGGGAGAATTTAGTTTCTGCGTTATGTAACATGGAATGACCCTGTAGACAACAATTTTTTCAGCTAAACAAGTTTGCTGAATACAAAACGCAGTTACCCTTACAAGATATTGAGAAATTCTGCAAAGCATTCCCAATAGTCGATAAACATAATTTAATAACCGAACTTGGCATTTTTTTTTAGAAAACGATAACTAATAGGGATGTTTGAACATATTAAAATTTCTTATTGGACTCAACTATTTTTAAAGAAGTAGCAAAAGTTCTTAAGATTTTAATTACTGTGCCGATGACAACATCTGAAACCGAGAGATGTTTTTCCACATCAAAATTAATTAAAGCATTTTTAAGAAACAGAATGGGAGAAGAAAGACGGACAGCTTTAGCAATGCTGTCTATAGAAAAACAATTAGTGAAAAATATTTCAGACTTTAACAAAAAAGTGATTGATCGTTTTTATGCAGACAAAAATAGAAGAATGGAATTCCACTTCAAGTAGGTGAGTACACTCATTTTTGTAATATAACTATTTTGTTTGTTGGTGCGTCTAATTTAACATAATTGTAGGTTTATAACTAGTACAGATCAATAAAAAAAAAGTACATTATTTATAAAAGGGTGCGCCCTCCCGCCTATGTATGTTACGAGCCGCCACTGCTAGTTTTTCAAGATCGAAGAGGGAAACAGTCATCAAAGAATAAAACATCCGAAGTAAGAATCAGTTTTGTGCGTCGTCACATAGAAAGTTTTGCGGTTATGACAAGCCACTACTGCAAGGCTAAAACAAATCGACAGTATCTTGCCACAGATTTGAATATCACTCAAATGTACGAATTGTACCTGGATAAATGTAAAGAAAAAAATGTAGACGATCCAATTTGTGCAGCAGTGTACAGAGGGATGTTCAGAATATAATTTTGCGTTTCATCGATCAAAAAAAGGTGGTTGCAGCACATGTGAAAAATACAGATTAGCCAATGTTGAAGAAAAAATAGAAATGCAGAGAGCCTATAAAAAACATATGGAAAACAAAGAATTAGCAAGGAAGAAGGACACAAATAAAGAAAGAGCAAAAGTAGATTCTAACTTCAAATCAGTAACCTTTGATCTTCAGTTTGTATTGTGCACTCTTTGTTCTGAAGTTTCGTATTATGATTATGTTCTGAAGTTTTGTTCGTATAATTTGTGTGTGTATGACAAGGCCAATTAGGATGGATTTTGTTATTTTTGGACAGAAACTGGTAGGAAGAGAGGATCTGATGAAATAGGAACAGCTCTCTTCACTTATCTAAAGCAATTACCTAATACCGTAAAGCATGTTTCCTTGTATTCAGATTCGTGTGGAGGCCTGAATCGCAATCGATTTGTTGCATGTCTACTTATGCATGCTGTGAAAACACTACCAAGAGAAATAATTGATCAAAACTTTTTAGAAACTAAGCACACCGATATGGAAGTGGATTCGATGCACAGTGCGATTGAGGCAAACAAAAAGCATCAACGAATTTATACACCACACGGGTGGCCAGTCATATTACGCACCGCTCGTCGAAAACCTCCCTATCGTTTAGAAGACCTAAGCTTTAATGATATTTTAGATCTTAAAGCATTAAAAGCCACACTCACAGTAGGCAAAATGTCTGAAGATGCAGAAGGTAATACCATCAATTGGATGAATATCAAGATGTTACAGGTTAGGAAGAACTGTCCACAAATGATTTTTGTTAAAGAAAATCGCGGTGATGAAAATTTTACTAAAATGCCAGTACCTTCATCGAAAATGAAAAAAATCAATCGTCCAGGTGCCTGTATTGAAAAAAATATATAACAGCTCTTTGCCAATATCCGAAAAGGAAAAGAAAAGTTTAGTAAACCTTTGCAGAGAGATGTTATGCCAGTAATATACCACAACTTTTATCGATCGCTACCAAGCAATTCCAGTGTAAATCGACTTCCCGAACCCGACCGAGAAGAATCAATTTGATTTATTTTCTTTTGTATATGTTTTTTCTATATCTAGAAACATAGGAGTAGAATTTACACTTCATTTTGTAAAACTTAGTATTTTTTCATTAATGACAATAATAGTTAATTTTGATTCGCTTACCTTTACATTTTTTATATTTATAAAAGAATAATAATTATAGTAAGTATACTATAGGTAGTTTGAATTAGTTGCCTTAGTTATATTCTTATTTATTTAAAAATATAAATACCCCATGTACACCTTTCCATTTCGTACTTTTTGTGTTTTTTTTATATTAATAAAGTGTTTTTGAAAATAATATAATGTCCTTGAATAAAAGAAAATCCAGCAGTCAAAAAGTCGTATGTGACTTCAGCAATAAATAATTTATTATTTTTAGTATTATTTGGCAATAAGTGGTAAAAAAAGAATTGGATTTCCATTAGACAATATAACTAATTTCAAAAGCAAGCGAAGTAAACTTTTTTTTCAAAATCCAAACATTTCTAACAAGAAAATGAAAATCACAAAACTTCTTAACTTAATTTTTCTATTTTATTGAAACAGTACATATGACCTTCTGCATTTAAGGGGACGATATTGTCCAGTGAAATTAGATCAAAATTTGAGAAATAGGGGAAATAATTTATAAAGTTTTTAAACTTTGGTCAAATACTCTGCGAAGGTCTAGCAAAAGAAAACTGAAAAGTTCCCACCCCTAGGGATTTCAGTAGCTCATATATTTCACAATAGATTTTTCTTATCAAAAAAAAATTAATTAATTAATTAATTTTCTGTATGTTTTTATCTGAAAAGATCTTTAAATTGACGTCTTTATAACCCAAAAAAAGCTCCGGAGTGTATTTTATCATACTTTACTTTTTGCTTAGATTTCATACAAAAATCACGTTGTGATTGTGTATATATATATATATATATATATATATACACACACACTAAGAAAGAATGATAATTATATCTTACCAAGGAATCTAATAAAATAAAGCGTTCTAGAAACATCTCGAAAAAAAGTGTTTTTCTATGAAGCTTCAATATGCATCATCTCAAAAAATGGAGTAGTTTCAGAGAACCTATTTGTTCTGCTCACCAACAACGCGATAACCGATTAAAAATGATTTATAATTTTTATAATACCAAAAGTGAAAAGTACTAGGTTTTGCTTTATATATCATAAGATACTTTTTACGACCACGACGACCCTCTCTGTCGTATGCAATAGAAAAATTGCAAACAATCTGTTCATTTAGCTTTTAAATTGCAACAGATTGTTAATGGCAACTGTCATTATAAGACGACAGTACATTGTTGAGCTCGTCATTAGCAACGTTAACCTAAGCTGATGTTACATAAAAAGCCTACTTTTATCCTTTACTATAAAAAATTAAGTTATTTTTATCATAAACCTTTGTGTAAATACAAAAGGTTTTCAAAACTTCAGCCTCTTAACATTAAAAGAGTGAAACAGACAATAGCATACAATTTGAAAACTGAAACAGTTGATAATCCCATTTTATAGAGGCTAAGAGAATACAAGCATAATACGAAATAATAATGCTGCCATCTAGCGGCAGCGCTTCTTATTACTATCTAAAATACAAAAAAGAATTGTAATGGAGCATTTATTATCTAATTGAATTGTACATTTTAAAATTAGTATCAAATGTCTATTTTGTATTTTTATACAATTTGCAATGAAAACAATACTCTGTTCAAATGCTTTAAAACATATATTCAAGATCTAGACTCTCATGTTAAGTTGTGTAACCGGTACCTCTCATTTCTTAGTTTTCTTGTTGTAAGTCGTACTTAATATTTTTTGCCAGTTACATTGTTTTCTCATTTATAGCTTAACATTTGTCAGTAACGAAGTCAATGGCATTGAAATAAAATTTATTAATGGAAACAAAACGTTTTCCTTTTGTATAAACAAAATTGTGTTTGACATGAAAGTTTGCAAAACTTAATAATTGTTTTAAAACAAAATCCGTCGTGTAAACATACAAAAAAAGTGATTTATTTGATATCAACACAAGGAACCAAAAAACCCTCTTGCTTATTTTTAAAGCATTTGGACAGAGTCTAAATTAAATGGGTATTTTTAACGTCAGGATACAAAATGACCTGATATTAATTTGTTTATAATATCATTGCATCACATTTTGACATTTTAGAGAAAATTCTTATCCTTCAACTGTATGAATTATAAAGTTGCTAAAAAGCGCATGACCAACAAGTTTCTCGAGTTTTGATTTACTATTGCAAACTAACAGATGGCGAAAAGGAGGATGGCCAATAGCTACAACCAACGTTGCCAGAACTGGCTATGACTACCCAAATTTCAAGTTTCTTAACATTTATGACTGTTTCTGACGATATGTTTCACTGTTGTTGTAACAGTGTGTTCACTCTCTTACTAGCGCTTTAAATTTTTAAAAGAGATGGCGACGATCATGCTTGTCTTACAAATATAAGTTTTCATAATATTATTAAATGTCTGAATATTTTAGAAACTTGAGAAAATGCTAGAAATTTACTCTAAATACTGGTAGACACCAAATAATCACCAGCTTATTAATTCGGAATTACGAATTACGTCACGCCATTCAAGACATAGAAAAATCTTTAAAGAACCCGTGGCACTGCACAGATTGTATGTATGTATAAAATTTACATAATTGTAAAGTTGTAAATCGAATTTTCATAATGTTTAAATATTTTAAAAAGAACGCTGATAATTCAGACAAAACGCTGGAGATGTACTCTAAACACTCAAAAGGGACTAAATAATCAACAGATTACCAATTTGAAATTGGTATTACGTTATGCCGTTTGAAACGTAGCGAAATCTTTAGATAATCTGTGGCCTTCTTGTAAAAGGAATTGGCACCTACAAAATTGGTCCCGTTATCGGAATACACCTGAAGAGGTTTTCCTCTTCTGGCTACAAACCGTCTAAAAGTAAGTAGAAATGATTCTGCTCTTAAATTGGACACCACCTCTAAGTGTACTGATTTCGCTCCGAAACACACAAACAAGTATTTATTTATTTATCTGGATGAAGATTAGAGCAAGCAAACGAAATAAAGTATCTCGGAATAATAATAGACGTAAAATTTTCATTTGATAATCACGTGACTTATATAGCAGATAAATGTGCAAAACTGGTTGCTTCACTGTCAAGTTCCGCTGGGGTAAATTGGGGATTAAAACATGAAGTTATAAAAACAATTTATAAAGAGGCTATCGTACCTCTTTTATCATACGGTATACCTGTGTGAGCAAAAGCTTTGACGAAGAAAAAAAAACCAGAAGAAATTGGAAAGACTGCAAAGAATTATCAACATCAGAATATCAAAATCTTGTCGTACTCTTTCTTACGAAGCATCCTGTATCGTAGCAGCAGAAACACCAATAATAATAAAATTAAAAGAAATTGCAATAATATATGAAATGATTAAAAGAAAGAAAGACATAGAGGAACTATCATACGACGCACCAACTAACGTTCAAGATAAGCAAGAAGGGGAAGTATATGAATTCGAAGTATACACGGATTGGGGCAAAAGAGAAGGGAAAGTAGGTATGGGAGTGGTAATTTACCGAAACGAACAAATAATAAATACATTAAAACATAAACTGCATAATAAATGCAGCAACAATCAGGCAGAAGCACTTGCCATATATAAGGCCCTAGAAAATCTTGAGGAGATTCGAGATATTCCAGAAGACAAAAGAACAGCGGTGATATACACAGATAGCAAAGTAACCTTGGAATTCTTACGACAAATAAAAAATCATCATAATTAAAGAAATTAGGATAAAAATAATAGGGCTTTCGGAAAACTTATGGAAAGTCAGCTTCTCGTGGGTTCAAACATAATTGGGAACGAGTTAGCAGACCAGGTAGCGAAGGAGACAACAGAACTTCCAGAAGAGAACGTTGTGTATACCAGTGTACCAAAAAGTGAGATTATTAGAACAGTGAAAAGTGACAGTGTGAATAAATGGGAAGAAAAGTGGCAACAAACTACGAAAAGTGCGCAAACAAAGTTATTTTTCCCAACAGTGCAACACAGACTAAATGTGAAGTTCTCCATTAATCCGCAAATCGCAGTAATAATAACTGAACACAGATAAGTATAAGTAGCACTTAGAAGTTTTACTTCCACGACCCACTTTATCTACAAGTCTACACCAATAGTGTTAAATACCGCACTTGGATGAAGACGTGATTGTGGCAGATCTCGCATAACCGCGTATTGGTCCGTTCTGAAAGAATGTAACACAGTCGTTTATAGTAGTTTTGTCTCGCATAACTTCGTTTTGATACCGGCCAGAATCGTTCCCTAATTAATTTTGTTAGATAATGATCACAATATAATAGTACAGGGTGTTTTTTTTGCGAATTTCAGATTAAATTGATGTAGTCTTTCACCTACTCCGATAACTCTGCACGAATCTAAAAATGGACTTAAGCTAAGGATTTTACTTTTGGCATTAATCTCTTTACCCTGTAAAAAGGAGTGTATCTGATGAGGAAAGGATTAATTCTGAGCAATTTGTGCTAGACCAAACAACGGATCGTCGAGTTCCTTAATTGTAAAGGGACCTAAATTCCGAACCTTTGAACGACAGTTGTGTAGAAAATTAAAAATTACTTTGATATGACCATGCACTAACAATTGCCTATTATTAAAACGTTCACATAAAAGTTGTCATGCCAATAAATAATTTGACGCGGAAAACTCGAAAGAATTAATTACTTGAGACGCACTTCCCTTTAGGGATTCTCGTAGATTGTAAAACTTTAGAATGTCACTTTTACTTGTGTTTGTGTGAATGAAAGATTCGAATGTATCACGAAATTCTAACCAGTTATCATAACAACTGTGATACTTCGGTAATTGTATCATAGGAAGCTTGACTGATTGTACTTCTTGTATGCTATTATTAGAATTAACTAAAACGGTAGAGATGGTAAGTATCTTGTTTTGACTGTGCTTCCGTCGTTTCTTTCAAAAATTGATCCAATACGCGCTTGCGCTTGGCAAAATTTGATGAATTTTCGAACAATTCGCGTTTTTTCAGGTTTTCGACATCATCTTTGTTAAGTTGTACGATTTCAGCTTGAATTTTTTCAAATTCATCTACACGCTTTTCTTGTTTTTGTAAACGCTGGCGCAATTCTATTCTCATCAACTATATTGTTATCTGTTTCCATTTGTTTTAAATCAGACTAAAGTTTGTGATTTAAGAAAAAAAAACGGAGAGCTGGCACTTAGCACTAACGAAAACTGCAGACAACTCTCTAAATATTTCGAAAAATTCCTTAATTGCCCAGAACCAACACAAAAATTTTCATATGAAGAACCCAAAGAAATAAGCCCAAATTCTTTACCACCAAGTAAAGCTGAAATAGTCAACCAAATCAGAAAACTCAAGACCAACAAAGCATGTGTTGACTGGAATTACAGCAGAAATATTAAAAGCAACAAGACCAAAGACTGTGAACGAAACCACTAGAATAATGCAAGACATTTGGCAAACAGAACAAATTCCAAAAGATTGGAGAATTGCATTAATTCACCTCTTACACAAAAAAGGAGATAGAACTGATGTACATAATTGCAGAAGTATATCACTAGTAGCAGTTACATACAAAATCGTATCCCAATGTCTTCTTGATAGAGCACAACCACTAGAATTGATCAGGTAACAATTACCGAGTTAAATCATATTAACATCTCAAGAATTGATTTGATTCCTGTTGACACGTACAAACTAATTGCGAACCAGATAAAAGTTGCCGATTAAAATGATAGGTTAAAAAATGTTGACCACCTAAACAATCACCATTTTAAGTGTATATTCAATTGTATTAACTATATTCTTTGTATTATTGGCTATAAGTTGAATATTATATTTCTATTATAGACTCAACTCCTCCAAAAGTAAATTCATTGATTTTCACAATAAAGATTTGATTGTCAAAAACGATTCAGAAAAGCAAACTTGGTTACTTTCTTGCTTTTAAAGCAGTTTAGAAAAACTACATTAAAAAGTCTTAGAAGGAAGGAGTTACGTGCTGAAGACCGCTCAGCCGTCATATATTTTTCTAAGATGTTTCGCCTAGAATAGTTTAGTTAAGTGAAATTAGAAACTAAGATAAAAGTTTGTTTGGTCGAGAAATGGTTGTCACTGATTCTACGTACGGCCAGACCCCAGATACAGATACCGTCAACGATTTGCAAGTGGCAGATCGTGCAGGTCTCGTCGAAAGACCCGCAAGCTTAGGTAAGGTCCACGAGGACATTGTCAAGCGATTGGAAGTCGCATATCGTAATAGCAAACAACGCTGTGATCTTAGGCATAGGCCAGCTACCTCCATCGCAGGTGAAAATATGTGGCGTAAAAGCTACGCTCTTTCCGATGCGTCGAAATACTTCAACGCGAAATTAGCCCCGAGGTTGTAGATCTTTATCGTATTGTTCGTAAAATTTCTTCCGCTACCTATGAACTCTCGAATGAATCTGGCCAGTCCAAAGGCGTCTGGCACGTCAAAAATCTGAAGGCGAACCCTCCTCAGGTTTAAATCCCAGGGGTTCCAAACTTCTCTCGTCCCCCAAGTCTCGTTATGTACTCGACCAACTTTAAATCGTCCTTGTTAAGAGTTGAGGCTTGATGTTATTGATAGGTAGAAGTCATTTGTGGGAATTACACCTCATCTCGTGAGGTAATGAGTGCCTTCTTCTGACGACTCTTGGAGAAATTCCAACTTCGATTCCTTCGTGTATTGGGCAGTCAAAATTATATTTTGTTCCACCCCCAAATCGCAGAGCAGCCAAGCTTTCCGACCTCTTCTCGAGGCAGTTCCGACGAGATTTTTGCAAGGCTGGCAGCTTGAAAAGTGCGACAAACGCATTCCCGTGTTCGTGTAATAGTCAAAAACTGAGAATAATTCACAAGATCGTAAACGCATGTTTCGGTTTAGGCTTTCCGGAATATTTCAAAGTTGTATGAAATTATCTATTGAGGTACCGCTAATGTGTTAACCTGAGTGGAACGCGCTGTATATTAATTCGTCTTCGTATGTTTCTGAATTTCGTTTTTTTAATATATTTATTTTATTATGAGCTCATTATTTTATTCTTTCTAAGGCACCTAATAAATTTGTACCAGCGAAAAACTTGTGCTCTTGATAAGCACTGTTCCCCATAGACCTGTTTCAACTTTTCAAAAGTCACACTCGCGGATTCACCAAGTTTAACACAAAACTTTATTGCACAACGTTGCTCTAAATTCCGATGCTCCATTTCTGTAACACACAACAAAAACACAACTTCACTGATGGCGCTGTCAAAAATAATGTGTTAGCTGTACGGAGTTGTAACTCGGACTGAGGAAGTAGAAGCGATAAACAAACCGGTTTAGCACAGGCCGGTAGTCACAACGTTGCCAGTCTCATTACTTTTCTCACACACCTCGTATATATATATATATATATAGTGGAAGCTTGTGTTTTGTAGGGAAAACTCCATTTTCCGTGCTTTCTTGTGTGTACTGTGTTAAGCACGTAAATTAATAACTCTGGACATTCGCATAATTTTTAAAAGACTCTTTTGTCGATATAAGTAGCGCTTGTTTATCGCCTGTTAAAGGATGACTAAACTATAGACAATTCACGCTTCATTTTGTTAAAAACTTTATTACCTGTTCGAGGCCTTTGTCTGCCGAAGATACCACTGCAGTGACAGCCAACCCTCCCAATCCTGGACATCGTCGAAGGAATTGTATTAAAAATAAGTT
This sequence comes from Ignelater luminosus, assembly GCA_011009095.1. NCBI lineage: Eukaryota > Metazoa > Arthropoda > Insecta > Coleoptera > Elateridae > Ignelater > Ignelater luminosus. Next base: position 40,603 of record VTPC01004968.1, read on the forward strand.
ACTGTTTAATTCATCTTGCTGGTTAATATCAATGATATTGTGTGAAACCCCGCTGTTGGGGGGTGTTTAGGAAGTATTCAAACTAAATTCAATAACGCATAAATGAAGTAACAACCGCACTTATTCGTGCTCTGCAGAGTCATTATATAATGAAACTTTTAAGGTAATAATTCAGATAATTTAAATCGAAAACATTCTTTTCAAAATTGTAAAAACTTAAGTGAAAATTTTGCAGCCAATTCACTAAGTAATTATTCTTATTTGTGGTTAAATATCTTAATTAGTCTTTGTGTTTTACGAATAAATGTTACTGACCATTTCGATTCATTTTATCCAGTTAAAAAATAATCATTCAATAAGGTAATAGTTTCCTATTTGTGATTTACATCTATTTGTCTTTAAGTAAAAGTTACGATTTTATTTGTTGTTTTGACGTTTACTCTGTTTTATGCAAACATGTTACTATGAAGTAAATAAACTGTTATTATTGTATAATTTCGCATTGTTTTATTGTGTCTTTGTTTTGTCTTATTACTATTTTATAGGAAAAGAGAGACCACTTGTACCTGCTGATTGTGAGCCAGATTTGGGAAGGATTATTGTCCAAATTATTACTTTTACCATTGTATTAAATATGTTCCTGTAGGCGGATGATCCCAAGCAAACAAGAACCACGACGTGGGTTGACTAATTAATATATCTATTACATTTATTATTGAACTTTCAACTGAACGATAAGGGGTACTGCTGCGGTCTTCCCCGGGTAAGTTTGTTTGAGAAGCGCTCTAATAGTATACGTCCAAAGTTATACATTACCCTTTTGTTGATGTAAATGCACCTATATACAGGGTGTTGTATTTCTGTGCACCTATACACAGGGTGTTAGTATTCAAGGTACATCTATACAGAGTGATATTTCCGAAGGTGCTTATAAACAGGGTGTTAATATGCGAGAATCTGCGCGGGTTGGCATAGTGTTTTGGATTTCCAGCTTCTAGCGCCCTTAGGTTTTAGCATCTTTAAGTTACATTGAGAAATTTTGTGAGTGTGTGAGCTTTTATTTTATAGCATTTAAGGTAGGTTCATCTTGAACCACGCCCATCTGCGGCTTGGAACTACGGGATTTAACATCTACCGTCCCTCTGAACGAGGATTAGGCCACTTTTTCAGCTTTTTCCCGTTACAGATTTCCTTGGTAATCAAAATGCGTCACCTTTGTGTTTTCATATAAATCAACTTCCGCTCTAACCTGCGTAACAATTTGACTTCTTACTTAACAAAGCTTGCCGACTCCAGTTATTCTTGCCTAGTATCCACTTCTTGAGACAGTGGAGCCCTGTAATTACTCAGAAAACCACACATTTATCGAGTTCCATTATATTATTGGCGAGAAATTGCGCTGCCTCGTATGCCGTAGAGATTAGAATTATTATCGTCCATTTCCACTCTGAAGAAATTTGATGTACGTGACGTACTCAACATTGTGGTTATTAGCTGAAATCTTTAAGTGTATTTAGAAAGGCCAAGTGTCCTGAGAATGTTTAGTGATTTGTACCAAAATTTAGATACCAAAAGGATTAGTTCCTACTTTATGGTAGCACTTACTTATTATAATCTTTTGTACCTCGTGGAAGATTTTCGCTAATTGTAGCCGTGAATATGTTACTTACCACTGTCAATTATTAACTGGTTTGCCACAGTTCTTTTTATATTTAATTATTTATAATTTGGTATTGTAAGTGTAAATTTCTTTTTATATTTTGTTCACAATTCTGCTGAAGCCTCACTCTGGCAAAAGGCCTTATAAGAAAGGACGTAAATTCAGTATTTCATGCAAGTAAAGTGCATTTTGGAAATAAAAATAAACTTGGTTATAATATAACTGTTGAAATTATACCTATAAACGTTGAGTTAAGAAATTCTAGCTAGACAAGAAAAACGATAGATGCGACGACCTCTTTCTTTAATCTTTCACATGTGATATCGTCTTTTAGTATTCACGAATTTTACTTAAGTTATCCGGTGCGTTGGGACCTATCATTTGTGTTTATGTATCGGCGATTTCCGGTATGTCTGTTGCTAGTTCGTGAATATTGGACGATTATGATAAATGTTTGGCCTCTATGGGTTTTCTATTCTAATATGTATGATCACGAATTTGCTACTATTTTCTGATGCTTTGTGACCTAAAATTGCAGTTCTCTGTTTGTTCATGTTTTGCTTACAGTCTGCTAATAGATACTGTTATTGTTTACTCTTGTGTTTCCTGTAACGTAACATACTAGTAGATTGTTTCAGAGAACGAGCCACCTTGAAGATAGTTGTCAAAAGCCTTCACCTACATGCAACGCAGGTAATCTTATCACTTCTTGGGAACGTAAGTGCTAAAGCCCGAACAGTACAATCTCGACCACTCGCTTTTGTGTGTTGTTTGAACTTTCTAGTTCAAACCTGTCAAACTTTCAGGACAGTGGCCTAAAAAAAGAAGTTAGCTGCAGGATTTCTCTCTTCCGAAATTAGGTCAAGGTCCACCCACTGCAGCTGGCGTCCTCTAAACCCTCGAATTTACTCAAGTTCCTCGATTCGTTTGCTACCGACTACCGAGGGCTACTGGCCTATAAGGCCCACGCCCGTCTCCGACTCCCAAGAGTTAGTTTAAAGATGGCATACCGAGTTGATGTTGTGTTGCGTATATTACAGGGTCATTTCCAGTTTTCATAAGCTTCCTTATATCCGGCCCAACAATAACAACCTCCTTTACCTTTGCTTCCGATAAACCTAGAAACTGACTGCAAAGATACTTGAAACCCTCTTCATCTTTTTTTAATGCCTTCTCAAATTGTTTCATTGGCCCCACTTTAATATAACGGAGTAAGCAAAACCTTGCTTGTCTCTACTAAACTTTCTGTTTTAAAGTTTGTTCTGGTGGTCACAATTTTTTACAGTAGTGCTGCTTTTTATCACAACTATCCCACTCACACAAAAAACAAGGATATTTGCTATAACCGCTTTGTTGTCCAAGTAACAAAGAAAATATATTTAGATTGCCACAAATTGTCCAACATTGATCCTTATAACGAATTTTAATTAGAAGTAGCTTGTGCAGAAAAACTGCCTTAAAAGTCCTTTTCGACGAATCAATAAACAGTCAGAAAATTGTAGTCAATGTGGAATTGTTGTCCAGGTACATCATTACAGAAAATTAGTGCATCTTCTTTGGAAAAATATTGAACAAAGCCTTTTTCTCTGTTATCAAATCAGTAAAAAGTCGTGCCAGGAGCTAACAATTTTTTTTCTTTCAACCTTGAGCCTAAAAGCTCAGAGGATTCTTTATGAAAGTTTAAGTCTCTCGCCAAATTATTTAACTCGGATTGCTCAAACAGTTTTGTTTATCACTTCCACGGTCATAATCATCACTTCCATCATCCAGTTCATTACCACAGGCCTGAGAAACCATTTCATCATCGCATACATCATCTAATTTATCTGGTCGTGAAGGAACGGGTATTTCTGGTCCGAATGGTACCGGACTTATTGCGGATCGAAGGTTTCCAATTGAATCCCTGTACTACACATGAACAAAAATAACAATCATCGCTGTGATTGGTTGGTTCTCTCTAAACTATAAGCACGCCAAAGCGAAAAGACTGTTTTTTTCCTTGTGCGAAGCTCTTCAACACATACTGAACAAACCTTATAAAGAACCCAAGGTTTGTCTTGGTCTCCTACTTTTACATCAATATATGCAAGATAAACTTTTTTTACAAATTCTGTAATGTTTCTTTGTTACGACATCCTCTTGATGCCAATTTAGTTCAATAAAAACTCGTAAAATATAAATTAAATTAATGAATGACGTTGTCACAAACTAATTGCATAAATACATACCACAGTTGTAAAGAAGGTATTAAACTAAATGTCTTGTCTAAAACAGATGGTGGTGGTGGGGAGGCAGACATGTATTGACATGAAAGATGTTGTATTTACAGCTGCGTGATAAATTTATTGCTGCTTTTAACTTCTTGATCATAAATACATTATATTGTTATTCAGAATATCAACTTTTTACATCATCATAACTAAACAAAAAGTATGATTGTTTATTAAAACAACAGTTTTACAAAATAATCCTTTACAATAGGCTAACGCCTACAGATAGAACAAAAAACCACAAATTGTGAAAAAATATTACCTGATTGCATTTTTAAAATATTTTTCTCTTTTTTGGCACCAAAGCATCTATTGAGATCACCAGATAGATTCCAAACAATTTGACTAATGCATGCCTGTGATTATTTGTGAAATAGAAAGTGATTTTAAAGTACAACGAGCCAAAAAAGTAAAGAAACTCCAGATCGAACTAACACACCATCAAATGCCAGTTAATATATACTGAAAAATCTTTTGAGATCTCTACCTTTAATGTAACTTCAGACATCATAATCAATCAACTTCAAAGAGGATTTGAAAGCTTTCGTAATACAGTTTAAAAATTTAAATTTCCCGATTCCGAATACTTTGGTCACTTTGAGCGGTGAAGAATTAGAGACGAGGGCTACAAGAAATGTATTCAGATGACTTATCTGATTGTTTCCCTGAACAGCATTTTTGTTTCCGAAAGAACTAAAATAATCGAGAAAACTAGTATAACGGAAATAGCTCATTTGTTAATAATATAAAACTATTGCACAACCTGTAATTTAACCAGAAGTGTGTACAACTTTGTATTTATTTTTAACATTGCCAGTTACTGTTCCGCTGAAAGATCGTTTTCAAAATTAAAAATTATTAAAAATGATTTACGTAGTATTGTGCAACAACAGAGATTGTCTAGTTTAGCCTTCATTAGTGTAGAAAATAAAATTGCGCATGAAATAGATATAGAGAATCTCGTAAAATCATTTGCAGAGGTAAATGTATATAGAAAAAGCCTTTTCAATGTCAAATACATTTGTAGAACATTAAACATGTAGTATATCACTGATGTCTATAGTCTAAGGGTCTGTATATTGTTCCATATTTTATTTTTAGTGCGTATATAAATATGACTAATTAATTAATAGAAATTTTTTATAAAATGTTGCAATTTTCTATTTCTTATTTCTTAAACTAACGAAATATGCCGACAATCTACGTGCCACACCTTCACGAAGCACCCTGTGTAGTAGAAATAAATTTTAGAAGATGCACACAACTTTTCCTAGTAACAACTTTTTGTATTCCTACAAATAATAACGACCCTATCCTCCAAGTATGGGGACATGCTGGGATTAAAAAAATACCAAAACCATTATTATTCTATCGTTAAAGTAATTCCACGATCAAAAAACTCAAAGGTCACAGTTAATCCGATTTCAAATCGCAAAAACGATATCGAAAATTATCTTGTTGTTGGAAGAGTGGATTGTTTTAATTTCGTCAAATTTGATTTCGGTTAACCGCTAACGAACTTTTGTTAATTGAATAAAGCTGATTGCAATGGACTTGGTGTAATTTTAGCTCGTGCAGTGCACATTTATTGTATTATCATTATTATCATTCAGAATAACCGTAACATTAATCAGGAGTAATTTGTAAAATAAACACGCAATAAAAAATTTATTAATTTATAATTAATATTTCAACATTGATAACCTTACAGTGGGAAAACCATGAAATCGAGTTTCATGTAAATTTATTATTCAGACCGGCTGTAAATAAACAGAAAATTGTCCAACCGCAATCCAATGTGTTACCTGCCCCCATTATATGGGAATGAAACAAAGCAAAATTATCATGGAGTTTATGTGGTTCATTTTAACAACGTTTAATTTGTATTATTAAAGTTGATATTATTACAGATCAGAAATCAGTTTTATGCTGATTTTATGCGCTAATAAATCTTAATCAAATAAAGTCATTTAGCTAATGATAGAATGTGGAAATTTTGTTTTAAAATGATAAAAGGGATCATTAAAATATCAGATATTCAAAACAAATTCAGTAGTTTCTTCTTGGAATTAATGCAAAATAATGCACGGTAGGAAAAACCGTCAGCCTTGAATAAACAAGTGATACAAGGAAGATTGTGTTAGTAACCTGTGGAATGAAAACAAAGTTCAACAAGGTCTTTGCGAAAAAGGGTATAAATACCCAAGAGATCCCAGAAAACATTTCAGTAGTTAATTGATGCTTTAAAAACAAAGTGATAGCCTACTAGAAGATCAAGATGTTCCTCACAGCGATAGCTTTATTCGCGATTGTTGCTGGAATACAAGGTAATCTTCAATATTTGTGTATTAACACTGATTTTAGAAAAAAATTTAACAATAGATTATTTTGCTTTAATTCGACAGTGATTCCTAGGATATTCTCTATTTATTTTCTTTAGGTATTAAAAACTCGTTAAAGTAACTAACAATAGTTAATTAAAACAATAAAGTGTTGATAATGGGATTCCTATATGTCTTGCACATTTTCTATTAGAAAATTCATAGTTGGAATTAAGTAGTTTTCTTTGTTATTATTATTATTATTATTATTATTATTAATGTTTTCTATATTTGGATCTAAGATATGCTATGCGAGAAGGAATGATAATATTTTTGTTGTTTGCCTTTTGTTTAAATAAAATAAACATGTGTTTTGTTTTCTTGTAAAATACCAATTTTGGTCATTGTCCTGTACCTTCAATTTTTTGCATTAAATATGATAATTATGTATTATGCGGAAGATCGAAAACAAATGATAAATCAAGGCTACCTATTCTTTCCATGTTTAAAACAGATTTTTTTGAAACGTTGATTATCTCATTTGTGATAATTCCAGTTTTTCTTGAATAAATCAGAAGAATTTTATTTTTTTGTGTTAATGAACTGTTAATACAAGGTTAACTCATATCATAAAAATTTTATATGTGCAGAAGAAATGCCTAGCTCTTTTTCAGAAAATAATTCAGAAAAAGTATTTTTCTTTGATTAATATATCAAATAAAGTAAAAAAAGTTGACTTTTTTATTGTACCAAAATATCCATAAATGTGATTACTTGCATTGAAGCTACTGTACCTTATCAGAATCACATTGCTGGAAAATCCAAATAAAATCTAAAACGCGCATGATCATTTAGAGATAGCAAATACATAATTAAAAACATTTATGTAGTTGCAAATAAGGAAAGAACTTAGTTTGCTGAATTGGGGGATTCTTACATGACATCGGGTCAAGAGATTAAAATGCCAGAGGCTCAAAATAATTTAAGATAATTCATTCTATTATTTCTTAATTTTAGAAAACAATCAGTTATTAATTAGTTAAAATTAAAATAAGTACTGTTCTAGTAAAAAGTAATAATCTGAATCACGATAAACTATGCAGCTTCCATCTCTTAGATGCAGCAACAAAATCTTTACATAAAAAATATCTACTAAAACTGTAAGTAGTAGCAGATAAAAGAAATACTTAATAATAATTATAACAATTTTTATAACAATTTTAATAGATGAATTGCCTCCTATTCATTAAGAAAAAAATATGAATTATTAATAAATCTTAAGGGCACATTAAGATTTTTTGAACGGATCGCCTTACATGTAAGCTATTCTTTCAAGAATTAATTTTTGGAAAACTATAAGAATGGGTAGTCAAATGCTAGAAGCTAAAATTTAATAAAATTTATAATAAACTTATCATAAATTGGCGTAATAAAGCGTTCAACTCGTGAAATAAATTATTCTTACTTAACACTTTACGTTAGCTGTTATAAAACACATCTGCAGCTTTACCTTGAAACTAAGCGTTTTATCTTTTACTCAAAAGAATGCATTTATCAACGGAAAGTTAAGTAATATTTTAATTAAATAAACTATGTATAATTCCTTCCAACCGAAGATTAAAAATTAAGGGAAATTTCTTTTTCACTTATTTTTAAGGATAAAACTTCAATTGGTTTTGATATTACAATTTTCTTATGGGAATTTTGGAAGTTTGTTATAATTATAATTTATACAATGTAAACAAAGCTACGATAGTTACGATTACAACAGTCACATTACAAATTCTTGTTTGGAATTTTATTTAATTTTTCTTTCAACTGTAAATCATCTAATTAAATTGCTAGTTTTGGGGGATTAATTCAAAGTATATCAACAGCCCTTCTCGCTAAAATACCTATTTTACTTGAAAATAAATTAAGCGTCTGATAATTAAGATGCCTGCTTGTTGATCTGCGGTAAGAACTTGGTTCAAAATGATTAGTGCTTTCTTATAACTTTCATCGACAAAATGATATTCTAAATCAATGTGTTTAGTCTTACGAGTGTTCTCTGGATTCTTAATTATAGAGATACAACCATTGTTGTCCTCATAAATAATTATATTTTGCACTGTTATATATTAATATCAGTCATTAAATTTTTTAACCACATTCCTTGATTGTTTACGAGTCGACCATGCTACAGTATTACCATAAATCTTATATAAAAACCCTAATACTGACTTACGATCAGTTGCATCTGAACCCCAATCGGAATCAACATAGCAAATTAACTCTCTTGAATCCTCATTTTTCCCGTAAGTCAAGCGCAATTCCTTAGTGAATTTTAAATAGTTTAGAACTCTGGTCAAGTAGTTCCATTGTTTACTAGTTGCTTTATCCTGAATCCTACTGAATACATTTAATGGAAAAGACAAATCAAGTCTGGTAGGTAACATTAAATACATTAGAAAACCCAATAGCTGTCTAAAAGGTTTTTTAGTTAGTTCTGTTCCACCATTACCATTTATAAGATTCAGTTTAGATTCCATGGGAATTATTAAGTCATAAAGTACATTTCCATGATCTACAGAGATAAGTTGTCCTCTTGGATCAAAATATTTCAACAACCTCGTTTCTAAAAACTACTGTCATTTCAGCATCTTCTAGTTTCTTTACAGACAATGAATTCATTCTTAACTTAGCAACATATAAAACATTTTTAATGGTACACTCAATTTCTTTCCCATTTACTTCACTTAACGTTATAATATTTCCTATTCCAATAGCCCTTAAATTATTTTTATCATCGTTATTTGCAACTGCAATGTTAATAGGCTTATTTAACATACATAGTTCTGAAAAATACCTTTTATCATTAATCACATAATCGGTACAACTTGAATCTATATAAAGGTAAGTTCATGACTATCAAACTGACTGCTTAATATACAAATATTCTCAGCACAGGTAAAAAAGGCTCAATTCTTTTGAGTTATCATTTGGTCTCCCAAGTTACTTTGGTTCAACATTATTTTCTTTAAGATGTATTGTTTCTTGCTGCTCATTAACATTTGACTCAGTTCTATTGTTTTTTTTTCCCTGTCCCCCACTTCAACAGATGTTTCAATAATCTTTACATCCTGATCATCATGTGTGGAAAAAAACATGAGTTTGTCACAAAAATCGATGTGTTTGTGAGTCAAGTTTCTGTTACATTTTCAAAAAATGTAACATCACTCTTAGTTTATGGGTGGACCACCCTATAGCCTTTAGAAGTTTCACAATAGCCAACAAATATGTATTTCTTGGCTTTAGAGTTCCATTTTGTACGTTCGTGGTGACTCAAGATTGGTTTCTTCTGAGACCAAGCTTCTTCTAGAGTCATGTTAGAAACAGCTTTTGTAGGCGATCTTTCTTTAAGAAATTAGCTGAAACAGTCGCTTCAGCCTAAAGGCTACTGTCTAAATTGGAACTAGACGTTGAGCAACCCCATTTTGTTCTGGTGAATATAAAATGGTGGTTTGATGTGAGATTTCAAACTGTTTTAGCGTAGCTTGAAAATTCTCACTCGTATATTTGGTTCCATTATCAGACTTAAAACATTTGATATCATTATTGGTTTCGTTTTCCACGAGAGCTTTGTACTCTAAGATTTTGTCGAGTGCCTCATTTTTATGATGCATAAAATATACGTGAGACTTCCTACTGAAATCATTTATAGTAGTACCAGATTTATTAAAAGACAGTCTTGGTTGTTTTGCTTTGGAGCATGTGTCACATTGTTCCAGAGCTTTCTGATTTAATTTTTTACCAAAAACTAAGCCTGTTGCTAAATCTTTCATTGACTGTTAATGTAAATGTGCCAAGCGTTTTTATGCTAAAGTTTGGTTTGATTAATCAAAATTGCTGTACATGATGATGAGCCCGATCTAAGTAGTATATTTCATTTGTTGAGAAGCTGTAGCGATTATAGAATTTGAATTATGAGGGTGGTCTGAAAAGTTTCCGACCTAACAAAGATACAAGACATTTTTTCTGAAAATTTTTTTTATTTTTCAACATAGTCTCCTTGTAACTCTACACACTTCTCCCAGCGATGCTCCCATCTCTGTAACCCGTCCAAATAGTACTCGGCATTTTTCTCTGCAAAATAATTGTTCACGAAGGTGATTGCTTCTTCATTTGACGAAAATCTTTGTCCTCCGAGCGCAATTTCTAGATGAGGGAACAAAAAGAAGTCGCTTGGGGCTAGATCTGGTGAGTAAGGCAGATGGTCAAGCAGTTCAAACCGTAATTCGTGGATTTTCGCCATGACAACCGCTGAGGTGTGAGACGGTGCGTTGTCTTGGTGAAACAGGATTTTCTTTTTCTGCAAATGTGGCCGTTTTTTCGCAAGTTCTGCCTTCAGCTTGTCAAGTAATGATGCATAGTATGCTCCTGTAATGGTTTTTCCTTTTTGAAGATAATCGATTAAAATAACTCCATGACTATCCCAAAAACCAGTTGCCATCACTTTCCCAGCCGAGAAAACAGTTTTTGCTTTTTTTGGAGCCGGTTCCCCCTTTGCAGTCCACTGTTTGGGCTGTATTTTTGTTTCGGGCGTATAATGGTGTATCCAAGTTTCATCTACAGTAATTAATCGGCGCCAAAACTCGGATTTATTTCGCCTAAACTGCGCCAAAAGAGCGTTGGAAATATTCATTCGAACACGTTTTTGGTCTAACGTGAGCAAACGCGGCACCCAACGCGCGGACAGCTTTCTCATGCCTAAATGTTGATTTAATATGTGACAAACACGTTCTTTTGACATGTTCATAACCTCTGCTATCTCTCTCACTTTAATTCGGCGGTCGTCTAGCACCATTTGGTGAACTTTGGCGATGTTTTCGTCGGTAGTTGCAGTTTTTGGACGTCCCGAACGTTCATCGTCTCCCAAGCTCTTACGGCCACGTTTAAATTCAGCAGCCCAAAATTTCACTGTGGTAAATGATGGTGCAGAGTCCCCATACACAGAATCCAACTCATCTTTTATTTGCGAAGGCGTATTGCCTTTCAAAAACAAATATTTAATGACAGCTCGATACTCGATTTTGTCCATTTTCACAAAAAAACTCACATCAACTCACTCAAACGACTGTTACATAAAAACTGCGCGTCCAAAATGGCTGAAACTTTGGTGAGTAACTGTCAACAGATGAACAACGAAATTCAGTAGCTTTTATTTACGAGTGCTGCCATCTTCACGTTGAGGTCGGAAACTTTTCAGACCACCCTCGTAAGTTTAATTTGCTGATTTGTAATCGTGCAACCTTTGCTATCAAAAACTACTGACTTTCCGTTGCTATTTACTAATTGGCTGGCTGATAATAGATTCAGCTTTACATCAGGGACCCGAGCATCATTATCAACTATAAGATCAAGTGTGGTACTGACAGGTATATCCGCAGAACCTTTACTATGACATTCGAGCCAGTCACTATTTGCGATACTGATATTGCGGTTACTTTCAGGTACTTAATTGTCTAGTAAAGCACCCCATGACGTGATGTGTAACGTAGCTCCTGAATCAATGAATCAATCATTACACGTAGACGTAAATAAATCTTTAAAAGTGCTCCATAGGCTCCGTCTTGCCTTGATACTTGCCTGTACAGTGTCGTGCTTCAAGGTAAGACGGAGCGTGTGGATGAGAAGTCTTAACACTTGCTCGGAGCGAAGCGCGGCTCGACGGCATTCAGGCTCTGCTTGAGATTTTTGATGCGTTGCATGAAGTATACGAGCAAATCTGAACGTGTGTATGGAATGACCGACTTTGAGCTCAATTTTAACATTATTTCTCTAGCGATCGGAAGTGAATATTATTGTTATCATGACCAATTTAAAGCATTATTCTCGCGAATTTATTGAAATCTATAGAGATAACTAGTGCCTGTGGTTTAAGTTCAATTAATAAGATTGCGTAAGAGAGCTCAGCTTGTTTCAGCAATCATGATTTCGACCACTTAGATCTTGGTTTGCGTTTTTGCTTTAGAGCTAGAGCTAACCCAACAGTAAATAATTCAATGTCCGACATGGTGTAATTTCGCAAAACACTTCTAGAAAACTGAGAAAAAGTCTTAAGTTAAGCCGGAGCGTGTGTATGCATTTCAAGCCTACAGTTTTACATTAAGAGTTGCCTGTTGGGCCAAGTGTTGAGGCAAGACGGAGCGTGTGGAGTGTCCTTTACATAGGGCAATGGCATTAGTTTGCTTTTTTTTGTTGTTGAATGCCTTTTAGTACAAGCATTGCGTTTATGTCGATTGTTATTGCATACATAGCACCGAAGACCTCTAGATTTGTTTGAGCTGGCTGTTTTTGTAAAAAACACTGCCTGCAGTAGGTTTTTGTGTTAAATACTTAACACCATCTTGCAAAAATAAGGTTTTAACAAATTCGGTGGCTGTTTTTTGATTGGAACCTTGAACACTTAAAATTCAAGGTTTAAACTGTTCTGGAAGTCCGCCTAATGCGATACCGCCCACTGCACTATTCCTTAATGGCTCACCCATATTTTCAAGTTGTTCTGCTATTCTAAGAACATGTTCGATTTAATCTTGAATAGAATTAAATAATTCAAATTTGACTTTAAATAAACTTGAGTACAAGGTAACCAACCGCATGGTACATTTATCTTCAAATGTGTTTTCCAACATAGTCCACGCTTTTTTTGCCGTTTTAGCTTTTTTAATTCAGGCCAACATTTGGCTTAATGGACATGTTGATCTTTACTAGCGTTCGCATATCAGTGTCGCGGTCAATGCCCTCATCTTTATGTTCAATGCATTTTTATAAGCATCTATCAACAAGAACATTTTTCATATAAAACTTCCAATCTGTAATTAATGTTACCTGTCAGGTGTTTCAATGCAGGTAAACCTCCGGTGAAAGTCGATAGAATGGAACAAACGTTTCTTGTTTGAAGTTTCAATTAATTGTTAAATTTGTAACTTTAAAGCATTCAAATTCTCTTCTTCTTCTTCAAGTGCCCATTCTCTATGGATGATGGCGATCATGTTGGCCTATATTATTTTATTGACATCCGCTCGGAAAAGGTCTGTTGTTGTCATTGCGGTCCATTGCCGAAGGTCCCCATTTTCCCTCGATCTTTTCTTGCAGTACCACTTGTAGTGTTCGATACTTATTGCGTGTCAGAAGTATACCAGCTTTCTCTCCTTCACAGTATTCATAATTACCGGTTCTTTTTGCAGACATTGAATCATATTATCATTGGTTACGTGGTGTATCCGGGATATTCTTAGCATACGGCGATAACATCACATCTCAAAAGCTTACAGTCACGGATTTGAGTGTCCATGCCATAACGGAGAACGCGTAACATTTGAGAACTCGAAGACGGATATTTAGGTTGAAATTCAAATTGCATAGTACCTTCTTAAGATGGTTGAATGCTCCTCTTGCTTTTTCAATTCTGCACTTGATCTCATATGAGTAGTCCCAGGTGTCTATGATGTTACATCCCGAGTATGTTATTTTGTCTATTCTTTTTAGACTATCATAGCCCGCCTTGAACTGTGTGTTAATAACTTAATTTTGATCTATAAGTCTTTGCAACTCCTCAGCATTATCAGCAATAAGTACGGTGTCGTCAACATATTTCGGGTTATTTATTACCTCACCGTTGATGATTATTCCGTTTTCTGTTCCTTCTAGAGCCTCTTGAAATAGTTGTTCTGAATACACGTTAAACAGCAGAGGAGGTAGTATGCAAACTTGTCTTGCCCCTTTTTGTACTAGAAATTCCTCAGACAGCTGATAGTCCACGGAAACTATTGCTCGCTATTTTTTATAGAGATTAGATTTTATTCTTATATCGTTGTCGTCAATATTTGAGTTTCGTAGAGTTTCGATCGGCTTCTGGTGCAGTACTCAGTCAAAGGCCTACACTATAATTATTCTCCGAATATTCTAAAGACTGAATAACCCTTTTTGTCTCTTCTAGAGCAGGAAAGTTATTTAAATGGATTGACGATTCAAATGTATCTTTATACTCTAACCATTTCGTATAGCTACCACTATATTTTGGCAAATCGATAATGGGTAATTTTATATTTTAAATTGGTTGATTTGATCGATGACTTGATTAACATTTTTGTTGCATCTAGTCATAGATGTGTGCAATACCATTTGTAGATTACTTGACAAGAAAACGTGTGAGTAATTCCTTCTTGACTATTAGCTTATTAAGTAAAAGAAAAAGTACCGATTTGGTTATTTGTTAGACGATAATTGCATTTTAAGTATTTTTTTATAAAAGAAAACTGCAATCAGGGAAAATTAGTGTACTGATTTGGCATGGAATGGCCCTATTTATAGCTAGGCTACTTAGAAGTTGATCTCATAATTTCTGGAACAACTTTATTTCTCCCTCTATAGTACATTAAAGTTTTAATAGAACGATCTTTCCTAAATTTCTTGCACCTGCTAGTTTTTAAATATAATAATAATTGTTACTAGAAATGTTTCACATGTATAAAATTATTCATGTAAATTCGTGAAATTTAAGAATATGAAAAATATGCCTATAAAACAAAATTTCAGTATCCCTCTAAAAATTTTATTCACCTAGGGACTTTCTCTCATTTCAAAATGTTGAAAACTTTTAAGTAAGGTATGTAATTTGGAAGTAGGGCACTTTATCTTCATGTTACATACAAATTTAGCAGTGTGTAAGCACCAACTTCAGTTTTAGAAGACCCAGTTGTTGAGAAGTTTATTTGTATACCTACGTGCAAATGAAAATTGTTTTCCTACTTTTAATTGTTTAATTAGCATATAACATACTTGCATGGTTATTATTTTTAAAATGTAAATTTTTAATTTTTTACAGCAAACGAAGCTGCTAGCTGTAATAAACTTGGATTTTATGTGTATCAAGATGTGGGATGCCAGCCCATAAAAGTTAAGCCAGAAGATACTTGTCCATCCAATTACGATTGTAGACATTTTCATGATTTTGGAAAACATTGCTATTTTCAAGGAAGGAAATATTTTGTAAATGATGTATTACCGTCGAATATAACAGAACTCGGCTGTAAGTCGAGATGTGTTTGCAACGAAGATGGGTAAGTCATTATCATCAAGTTTTGAAAATAATATTTTAGAAAATATAAAAATTTAGAAAAATTGGTATATCGTTTCATGTTGGCAATAACTATTTGACTTTTTTCACGTAAATTGTGTATTTCTTGTACAGTAAGGTAACAAAAATAATTTTTTGTTTCTAACTAGAGGTTTATTTAATATAATATATCAGTACATACACAAACTAATTTATTTCTTAATAGATTCAGGTCGAACTAGACTTTGTCAGGTCCCAAAGGAAACTTTTCCGTTAGAACTCCCAAACTTTCTCACTCATGTTGTACATACATATATTTACTCCTACATAGACAAAGTTAACAAATTTTGGAAAATCAATTACTTTGTTGTTGTTATCAGGTTCATGAGCGATTCCGAACAGGTAGTCGGAATTATACAAGCAAATAATCAAAAAGAAAATTTTAGTTGAAATTCGTAACAAGTTAAGGGAATAGTGGAAACATTTCTCTCCCCTACGAAGAGAACTTTATCCTGTTTCCAAAAAATCAAAAATTCGAGAAGTCTTTAAGATCCATTTGACGGTGTCCTTTAATAAGTCCTCTTTTACGCACTGCGGACACCTTTTTTTATAACTCTTTCTATTTTGTCCCTCAAATAATATTTTCTTAGCACTTCTTGTCTCTTCACAAGTTGACACAACCACTTCCCAACCCAAGAAAACTTTGTTCATTGCATGACTTCTGTTTGTACTGCATCCCTCTTGGAAACCTTGCATAAGTAAAGATTACATAAGTGGGGCTCGAATAAGGGCAGTAAGAACACTAATAGACAGGCTTAGATGATTTTGCAAGTTTTGCATTTTTGAAAACCTCTTCCTTTTGCTGTAGGTAAGACACTATGGCTTCCTCAATTTACAACATCCAGACCCAGAATTCATTAGTTGTACGGTACGATTAGAGAAGCTTCGTTATTTATCGGATGCCTTTGAAATAGACGTTGACTCTAATAGACTCTGTATAATAAAAGACTTACAGAAGAAGATGAGACGCACATGTCCGATTCCAGATTTATAATAGGAAACGCTTTACAGCTAAATTGAAGCTCTTTTCCAAGCTGTCTTGGAATCGCTATTAAAAAAACTGTAAGTCATCAGGATGAGATCCTACTGATCGATGTTTCAAGTTTCAGTCAGTCCACGCCCAAGAATTCTGACTCATCAACTTATAGTAAAGAAACTCACTCATAAAAATGCTCTTTAGGGTAATAGTATGACTAGTTCAGATAATGATAGGGTCAGAGTAGACGCCTTGACTCAAACAAGGATGTTGGAATTGCAGACAACTGTTGTGGTTTTAAGGGCATAGACTTCAAACAATGCCTTATATCTCATCAATTATTTTTTAGTCAAAAAAATCACATTACAATTCTTGCCAAAACTTTTTATACGAAAGTAATTTCAGAAACCGTCGACAATATTCAATGGAAAAAATAGGTTGACCCACGACGGCAATAACTGCCCTTTGCCGACTTTTAATAAAATCCTCTCTTTGTCAAAAGTCCAAAAATCTAGGGAACCCAAAAAGCTGACTAGGAATATTAAAAGTCCGTTACTTTCCAAGTTGAATAGGAAGACAACTCGTTAACTGTCTTCCATAGTAAACCGTCCAACTAATTGGAGAAATATTATTAAAACTTCTCCAACCTTTAACAAAAGAAAAGTTGTATTAAGAAAGAGCGTTTTTGATTTTTGTTTTAGAATCCTTTTATAGTGTCTAGCTGGTTAGGAGAGGTGCTCTGCTAAGCGGTGAATGTATAACTTTTTACTTGGTAGAGTACTCCTAAGCATTAAATCTTGGGTACTAACTTTGTGTGAGTGCTGTAGACAGTTTAGCGCCGAATGTGCGTAATGATTACATGGCACGTCCAGAATGCATGTCTTTCTTTGAATTTTGACGTTTAAAGGAGTCCTTTAGTTAGTTTTCTAGTTTGGAGAGTTTAAATACCTCAAGAAAGGATTTATATTTCATTTATCATTAATGCCATGTGAACGTCCACAGATTGGATGATTTTGAATGAATGACGTTTTTGGACGTCGTATGACAGGTTCTGCAATTAACAAGATGTTAGAGAGGATGGTTTCCTAGGTCTTTTTGAAACACTAGCCATTTAAGCTCTGGCGATCCTGATCCTGTTTATTATTAGGGTCTGATTCCATCAGAAGAGTTGGCATAAAATGAAGTTTGCATCTTCAAAATAAACGAGCCCACGTTCAGAGTGATTATTATTTAGTATTGCTATAAAACCTAAGACCTCTCAAATACATCAGATGCACTGCAGCCATTAAGGCTTATTGTGCTCCCCCAGTTAGTTCGAGCAACCCTGTGCCTTTGGCCGCATAGGTTCTTAGTCGGGCAGACACTAAAGTCCTTTGGTTTCATTATAACAAATCTGAACAGTTTGAATTTCGATGTCTGTAGGGGACAGTAAATAGCCCTACTGTAGTTAATTTAGCTGAGTTCTGTTTATTGCATTGAGCTTTTCAGCTCGTTTCGTAGACAGTCTATCTCCAAAGAACTTCCCGTGCCTTTTTGTCGGATAATAATCAGTTGCTCTTTGATCCATGCACTTATAGCTTTTTTAAGAAAACATTTCAGTATTCCTAGAGCCGGCTCTGGTCTAAAGAATAAATTTTCCGATTCCAATTTAGCTAAACGATCACTTTCTTTGTTGCCTTCGTGTCTACTATGCCCTCGCAATCACATCAGTTTGCCTGTAACTATTTCGGTTTTAAATTACAAGTTTTAACAAATACTCTTTCTTCCTGAAGAGCCCTGAGTGTTGCTTGACTGTCTTGGTGCTATGTACGTGTAAATTCGTTTGTCTGCATAATTTTACTTAGGTTTTTGTCTATGCATCTTAGTATTGCACATACTTTTGCCTAAAAGACAGTGGCATATTCATCTAGGAAGAACCATATATTTCTGCTCCGTTTCAAGGTCTTTGATCCATCTGTAAACTAGTTCATAAAATGACATTTTTTGGTATTGTCTCAGATTTCTCTGTCAGCAATTTCTTAGAAGCCTTTTCTAGGTCAAGTTTGTAGTTCTCAAATTTTTATACAATGATTTGCTCGCTTTTTCTTGCAGTAGAAAAAGATCCGACAGAATTTCCATTGTTACTGTAGGAATCGTTCTTATAACTCCTGTTATTTCCAAACAGGCTTATCTTTGAATCTTGGGCAGGTTGATTTTGGCGTTTGTTTGCAGCGTTTTGGGCTACCACACCAAGGCTGCATATGCTATCGCATAACCAATATACCAGACTAGGTCTGCGTTTTCAGATTTTCCCATACATTCATTTTATCATCACTAAGGTAGTCGACCTAGTTTCTCTAACTTCTTTCTGTTGGTGAAGGATACTATTGCTTTTTTTTGAAAGTTAATCGACTTTTGCTTGTCTCCTTGTATGATGCTCTATTCAGGGCCAATTGAGTCCTATCCCTCTGATTGTAGTTGTGAATCTACCCTGTACTGTGATGGTTGTGTCATCAGTATGGCCTATGATGCAAAAACCTTGTTTTTACAGCAAATTGTCAACAACCAGATTCCACAGTAGATGCAACAGGACGCCACCCTGCAAACATCCTCTTACTACTTTGAACTCAATCCATCTGCAGCAGGCTTTCTGAAGTTCACGTTCCCTATAGGCTGTAATAAATTTCCACAAACGAGGTGTTGTCGAAGACTTATTTTATATCAAGAAATGGCCTTTACCAGTCTTCTAATTATCTATATGCAGCATATGATATGCATATCTAACAGTTTTTCCAATGTTCCAAGCATAAAAGACATAAGATTGATTAGTCTTAGCGACTTCACCAGTACATTAGATTTTTCTGGTCTAGGTATAGATTATTGGGTTGTATCCTACAGCCAGATTTAATCTGTGAGCTCTGACGAGTCTACCTGATATCTACTTTCTGCTGTGACATCATAAGTATAATCCCGTCAGGGCTAGGAAATTTATAAAATTCAAATGAGTTAATAATCGCTCATTTGACTCTGTTATACGAGATTACACTCCTTAAAACTATCCAATCAATTTTGGCTGCCCTGTTTAGAGGTTCTGTCAGAATTGTGCTACTCCAGTTTTTATCTGCATTTCCTGTGATTGTTAACGCAGGGATGTAGATCCTCTATTGTCTCGCATTATGTTCGGGTGTAGCCGTTTGTTGAAAGCTCTAGGATTATTATGGCTTTCCGGTTTTCTCTTTGAGGGTACCCGTTGGAATACTGTAAACCTTCTTACAGTGCTTTCTCCAGGTATCCTGCTGTTTTTGCTCCAGTGAACAGTTTCCTCTTCTTAGATAGGTCTTCGTTCCACAAGACTGTGCTGCTGGCGACTTTTTCCACTTGAGAGTAATTGTCATTACAAGCTGATATGGCCTCTTCTAATTGTTCTACTGCATTCTCAAGGGCGTATCTATCCTGAGAGCCGTTGTTAACTATTTGAAAATTTTAAACAAGGTCTGTCTTAAAAGACTTCTTTTTGAGTTACCACCCTATCCTTCTGTAGTTTAATTATATCTAAACAACTTTCAACAATTTTTTGATGAAGCTACTACCGTAATTAGTAGGTATTGTAATGTCGATAACTTCTTGCCTGTTGTACGTAACAAAAGTGGGACTGTTTTTAATGTTTATTATATCTGAGTGATTTGCCATATTAAATCCAAAAAGAGACTACCTCTTTCATTAGTGTTGGTACTTCTCCAGACCAAATGACACCAAGGTGCAGTCCTTCTACCCTGAATTTTGTTACCAGTCTCTCTATATTCCTTGAGGGTGGATTCTGTGAATCATGAACGGAAAGACTGATGCAAAGGTTACGTTGCTGAGATCATCTCTGTTATTTATCTCAATGGTAACAGCGAGTATGCATGCTCTGTGTTACCTCACCAAGAAAAATTACCTTGCCCTTGTAAGTCCGGGGTTCTTGGATGAGAACGGTGTTACAGCCTTGCCGCCCCAATTTAGTTGCTATTCTGCTACGATTAGGTTTATCTACACTAATCTTGACTCTTTCTAGTCCACAAACCACTTT
>VTPC01004969.1:0-44122 GCA_011009095.1 Ignelater luminosus
CCATAGGAAAAGTCTTTAACTCATCCACGTACTTCAGAAACATAGAAAGGTCCCTATCAGGAGATATCTTACGAAGACTGAATATTCTGATGAACTGCAAACTAAGGATGATGAACAAGAGGTGTCTGTAAAATTGGAAGTGATGGTACACGGAGATGATAGGAAAGTGAAAGAGCCATCACATCAAGAAATAAACGAAGAGATATTAAGATCAAATCTTCACTCTAAGGAAGATGCAGAATAACATCTGCGAATAGAATTTCGGATCAGCTTACGACAAGAATCAAACTTTACTAAGCGATGGCCAATCTGAGAGTTTCTAAAAAGTTAATCACTCTAGTGAAATTAGCATTTAAGGAAACATCAGAGAGTAGTAATAGAAGTAGTTTCACAAAAAGAAAAAGTTTAAAACAAGGCGATCTAATTTTTAATCTCGTTTTAGAAGTAATTCTAAAAAAAGCTGAAATCCAAACTAAGGGTATGAATTTAGCAAGTCAAAGGTTAGATTATTGCGCATGTGGCATATCCATCGAAAAAAGACCTGGAGAAACTCTATAGCAGACAAACTGTGAAGATAGGTATAACCATAATCATAAACGAGAAAAAACCAAATTATCTGGAAATGAGACAAGACATAGACAAGAGAACAAGAAACACTGAATTCAAAACAGAAAATAGGGAATACACTTTTAATAAAGCTACTTAGTCGGTTTTAGTATCTAACGATGAAAGTAGCAAAATGGATAAAAGCATATAGACCGGACAGAGACCGTAGTTCATCGAGTACAAAAAATATCGTGTTTGTAGTGAGAGTACACCAATAGAAATACATAAAAAACCTGATGTGCCTAAAATCCAGTGGCCAGGTTCAGAGTGACATAAGTCACATAAGAGACTTCAGTACGATTCTTGATTGTTTAATTACGTCATAAGATGCATGATGATATACAGGAAGATATCAACTATAATTTAATGTTTCTTTTGTTTTTGTACTTGATCTCATGATGTAAATAAGCAGTCTCAAATACTCATCGTTTGAGTGGTCCTCTATCTTATGACGTAACTAAACTGTCAGAAATCGTACTGAAAGTGCCTTATTTACTTCGAACCCGGTCAGTGAATTTTAGGCACATCAGGCTTTTTATATAAGTCTACTAAGTATACTATTTTCATTGCAAATGCAGTTTCTATAGTCGCTTTTTGGACTAATAATAAAAGAAAGTAAGATGATAAGAACAGTAAACCGTATACTAAAAGTAAAAGAGATATCTAGAGTTGCCAAACTTAAAATGTATAAAACAATAATCAGATCAACAGTATTTTACTGGTGTGAATCATGGATATTATAACCAAAAAGAATTAGGTAAAGCAAGAAGTATGGAACCGGAAAACACTAAGAAAGATTTTGCAGAAATAAAAATCGAGGAAGGACACTGACGAAAGAAGGCAAATCAGGATGTGAAGGAACTATATGACATTCGGACATAAGGCACTTTATTGAAACCCAAAGAGTATATAGAAAAAAGAAAGGAAGGTCAGACAAGAGCAACTGAATGCGGTAAGGATGAACATGAATAAGCTAGACATTGAAGATTGTAGGAAAATAGTATCAAACAGAGGAAAGGGGAGAAGTTTGGTAAGAAGAATAGCGAAAGAAGACTAGATATGAAACACGAAGCCCAGAAACCTGCACGGTCTGTATAGTATTGTACTACATGCTGTAACATTTTGGAAATTATTTACAATTTACTAAGACATTGTTGTATTGTAAGGTATTTTAATTTGGGTTTGACACGTGTTTAAAATACGCCTCTTCTACAGATTTTTTGCTTAAAGGCAGGTTTTGATTTTGATTATTATCTATATTATACACAGATTATTGCTTTGACCTTTGTCTCATATCAGTAAATGAATTTTCATATCCTATTTTGCTTATAACTTGTAAGAATGCACCCAACAAAGCATTCAAGAAGACATCGCAAGTACGAGATTATTCAAAGGTAGGTATCAAATTACCTACTAGCACAAATAAGTCTTTATAGGATTTCGAGATTTCTGTATCGGATTTACTGGAGATTTCAGTGAAACGATATACTTAACACAAGGTTTATGTATACACCTCTAAAGGCATGAAGGTTTATGGGTTAATTAGCAAACTTTTCTCATCTTTCCTATTTCTTGTTAGTTGATCTCAAAAGTTTGTCCAAAGATATCTTATGTCTTCTTTTTCTTCTTGGTCTAATCGTTTTGATCTTAATACTGTATGGGATTATCCTACCATTTTCCCTTTTGGTACTCTTTCTTCGGCCATTCTTGTCAGGCATTCAAACTATTGCATTAGTTTCAGATTTTACTGAGCTTATAATGTCCTTTCTGACAAGGTTTCATAAATTTGTTTCTTTCTCATCTATACAGTTTTTCTTAGCCATTTGTTAATTTATTTTTTGGTTTACCGAGCAGAGTACTTATTTATATTAATGGGGTCTGGGGCAGTAATGCTCGGGTCGCGCCTATTGATTTGACTAATTATATAAAATCCCACCTTCTTTATTTAGGAACGCAAAAACAGGGTCGGGGCTTTTGAGCAACTTTGTCTGTTTTCAACTTTGAGTTTAGCCGCGTTGATAGGATAACTTCCGTGTGATAGGCTGAACGCTGTGTAGTGTTAAAATCATCATACTTGAAGAAACAATTTGGATATATGTAGTGTGTAAAAGACAAGTGGGTCATTCAAAGATGCTTTTATAGTTAGTATTGCATTTTTTTAACTTTTAAGTGTTTCAATTGATTACATATACTTACACCTCTTTAAGAACAGAAATATAAAATATGTCAACAGTAAAAAATTTAGATAAACTCTTATACTGGTATGCACTTAACAATAATCCATTGATCTTTCTGTTTGTAAGATTATTTAAATTGCAAATACAAAACTCTCAAAATTCTTTTTAGTAATTCTATTTCAGATTAAGTATCAATATACAACATCTTAATAAAGACCATACCTTTTTTCTTAGAAATTGTCAACGTACCTATAATGTTTTCAATGACAACGAACGGTAAGTAGATTATATCGGTGAATATTTCTTTGGTTTACTGCGTCCTTCCTCCTACATGTGTTGATTGCGGCCCATCCCATGTATTGTTTAAAGATGTGACTGCACATTTAAACATTCATAGAATAAATAACAATGTGCCATTTTTTATTATATTTTACGGTTTATGACAGCTTCAATTGACATACTCTTTATAAAACCTCCCAATCGAAAAAATATCTAATAAATTTTAAGAATTCTAAATTCTTGTTCACATTTAGAAAATTTTAAATTAAACTCA
Organism: Ignelater luminosus; assembly: GCA_011009095.1. Taxonomy (NCBI): domain Eukaryota; kingdom Metazoa; phylum Arthropoda; class Insecta; order Coleoptera; family Elateridae; genus Ignelater; species Ignelater luminosus. The sequence goes on from VTPC01004969.1 coordinate 3,337, forward strand.
TAACAATTAAATGTACGTTCTAACGACGCGACATTCAAGTTTTAGCTTAAAAGATAATTATCATTACTTCAAGAGAGAAATGTAGATGAACGCATTTAACCACATGAGAATATCTAACATTCTTCATAGGGTAAGTTATGATCACGTTGCACCTGAGCACATTTTTTTGCAAAAACCACTAAAAAGTAGTACGACAAATCCAAGACAGGTTCATTATAAATCAAGTCTAATATACGTAATAAAACACAACTGTCGACTTGTGTTGACTGAACCGTTGAAAGTAATGTAATGAAAACGTGTATGTTTTAAGTACAGAGAGAATTATTATTATTTCATATTTGTAATATACTTATCTAGTTTATGACAAGTTTTCTTTTTGTGTAATTAATATAATCTTAATCTCATTAACTTACTTTATTACTAACTAATATGTTCAATACCTATAACAAACCTATAAATATAGGTACAGGATCTAGTCTATAGTGCTTATTTTCCTCCATTTTCTCATCCTACATTCTATTTGTACCTACGAGAGTGGTCTGAAAAGTTTCCGACCTAACAAAGATTCAAAGACATTTTTTCTGAAAATTTTTTTTTATTTTTCAACATAGTCTCCTTGTAACTCTACACACTTCTCCCAGCGATGCTTCCATCTCTGTAACCCGTCCAAATAGTACTCGGCATTTTTCTCTGCAAAATAATTGTTCACGAAGGTGATTGCCTCTTCATTTGACGAAAATCTTTGTCCTCCGAGCGCAATTTTTAGATGAGGGAACAAAAAGAAGTCGCTTGGGGCTAGATCTGGTGAGTAAGGCGGATGGTCAAGCAGTTCAAACCGTAATTCGTGGATTTTCGCCATGGCAACCGCTGAGATGTGAGACGGTGCGTTGTTTTGGTGAAACAGGATTTTCTTTTTCTGCAAATGTGGCCGTTTTTTCGCAAGTTCTGCCTTCAGCTTGTCAAGTAATGATGCATAGTATGTTCCTGTAATGGTTTTTCCTTTTTGAAGATAATCGATTAAAATAACTCCATGACTATCTCAAAAAACAGTCGCCATCATTTTCCCAGCCGAAAAAACAGTGTTGCTTTTTTTGGAGCCGGTTCCCCCTTTGCAGTCCACTGTTTGGACTGTATTTTTGTTTCGGGCGTATAATGGTGTATCCAAGTTTCATCTACAGTAATTAATCGGCGCCAAAACTCGGATTTATTTCGCTTAAACTGCGCCAAAAGAGCGTTGGAAATATTCATTCGAACACGTTTTTTTCTCATGCCTAAATGTTGATTTTATATGTGACAAACACGTTCTTTTGACATGTTCATAACCTCTGCTATCTCTCTCACTTTAATTCGGCAGTCGTCTAGCACCATTTGGTGAACTTTGGCGATGTTTTCGTCGGTAGTTGCAGTTTTTGGACGTCCCGAACGTTCAACGTCTCCCAAGCTCTTACGACCACATTTAAGTTCAGCAGCCCAAAATTTCACTGTGGTAAATGATGGTGCAGAGTCCCCATACACAGAATCCAACTCATCTTTTATTTGCGAAGGCGTATTGCCTTTCAAAAACAAATATCTAATGACAGCTCGATACTCGATTTTGTCCATTTTCACAAAAAAACTCACATCAACTCACTCAAACGACTGTTACATAAAAACTACGCGTCCAAAACGGCTGAAACTTTGGTGAGTAACTGTCAACAGATGAACAACGAAATTCAGTAGCTTTTATTTACGAGTGCTACCATCTTCACGTTGAGGTCGGAAACTTTTCAGACCACCCTCGTATTTCTAATATTGTATTGATTTCTATTTTTAGCTTTAATAAATAAATAGCTCGCTTTAATACTTGTTTTGCCTTTTGGTTTTTGAATTTCAATCAGTTAGTATTTTTTGTACAACTTCATTCAATAGGCTCTTTAAGGGTATTTAACAATAAATTATTTCTATTGCATGGTACTAATGTGTAGTATACCACCTACTACAACACTTATAACAAGATATGAAGAGGATTTAAATCAGAGATTCTTTGATTATATTTCATAGTACGATTTTGCACGCTTGTTTTATTTGTTACATCGACACGCATGGAAAACACGTTATTGTAAATATGCAAACTTTGTAGGTAGGTCGTGGGTCAAATAACCGTTTAAAACCACGACCTTAGGACGCTGTTGCATCTAATCAAACAACTAAGGCGGGAGGGAGACTTTGAAAATAATATGCGGTTATGGTTGTGATTATGTTAGTATTATGTAAACAGCGGATTTAATTTTTCTAGACAACCTCATTTACGGTAAATCTTCAACTTGCCTATCCTGATTTCATTTTATAGTCTTCACATTAATGTCAAAGTCTCTTTAATATTATAGTGTTTGATATGATAAAGATAGCCTTAAAAATATTCTGTTAATTTGTATTTAACAAACAAATCGCGTGTATTTACAAAATATTTATTCTTATCATTATCATTTCTATTATTACATAATAAAGCATAAATTCAAATCTTTACTGCATTAAAAACTAAATCGTGTTTTAAAGTGGATTTTCTTCTTTATCCATACAGTAATATAGAGGTAATAGCGGGCTTGTTAATTTGTAAATTACATGATCCATGAAAATAAAAGAAAAAACGATTATGTTAAAGTTTAGAAAGGTCATCTTCCCAACGTGCTTCTTTGAACTAAAAACCAGCAGGTGTTTTAACACTCCATTAACCTGTGCTTTGATGATACGTAATAATTTCTTTTTTTCTTTGTTAAAGTTTGATGTAATACGATTGCTTGTAAACTAAAAATTAAATTTCGAAAGGTAAGACTGAAGACAAGACAAGGTGGCACATTAATTTAAGATCGTTTAAGATTTTGATGTCTAAAAGATGTTTAAAATGGCTTACCGATGAGATGGGTTTTTATAATTTCAATTCATATAAGAAACAACAAATAGAATGACGGTAACGCAATATCGGGGCACTATGTATAAGACACAAATCAAATCTTGGGTTGTTCTTTTTCTGTACCACTTACTTAAATAATATCAAGTAGGTCAACCTCAGTTACAATTACAAAACTTATCCAAACTTGCAAAAATTCAAATAAATGCTAGGCAAGATAAACAACATGGCAACATGGCACTGGTACCTTATCTACTACCCAACCAACATGAGCAGAATGGATAATATAAAAGTTACGAGGATCCAAAGAAATATGATATAGGGAAAAGGGGGGTAATCCCGGCCAATTTTTTTATCTTGAAATTATAACTATATCTAACAATAGATATGCAATGAAAACTACACAAATGTAATCAACTGTTTATGTATTTACGTGAAAACTTGACAAACTTGTAGCAAAACATATCAAATCAGAAGCAAAGCTACTTCAAATATTGTCTTAATTTTGGCCTCTTTATAAAGCGGCGGGTAGCTCCGGCCACCATAATATTTAATGACCAAATCGTCTTTTGGCGACACATACATCACAATTGTAGAACAAATCGGATGGATTTATTTCTATGCATGCCTCGTGTGTCCAGTCTTGACATATATTGCACTAAATCCAATTCTCATCGAATGTTTCACCACAAATTATACATTCTGTATCCCGATTTTGAGAATGTGGTTCAGGTGCAACCCTTTTCGCTTTCACTTTGGTTTCCATGTTTTTCTTCACCTTTGCCAAATGTTTAGGGTCTTGAGCCTTCTTAATTAACTCGCTTTTGTGAGTTCGTCTTTTGTTTAAGGCATCTGGAAGAGGCGATAAAATTTCAAGGGCATCATTAACTTTTTTAACATCGACGCTCGTGCTTGGCACAGCTTCTTGAAAGGTAGTTGACGTCACAGGTAGAGCGCTAGTTGATGGTTCTGGTTCATTTTCAGGTACCACTGCAGGACTAGGAGCCTGTATTGTTGACTGGTGAGATCTATATTCAGCCGGAATATCAGTCAACGCAGAACCCAAAAAGTCTAGGTCTGAAAAAACGTCTCGATTGAAAAGCTAAATACCCGTGCGGCGGAAGCCATTTTGGGCTATCTCTAGTCCAGCAACGTTATGATCTGTTAGTAGAGCACCAGGATTGTGACGCATTCATGATGCACTTGCTGATTCGTAAGCCTGCTTAAAAGGCTTGAAAAACACCCGGTCAAGTGGCTGAAGTTTATGCGTCGTGTGAGGCGGTGTGCTTAGCAAATGTGATTATCTCGAGCATATTCAATAACATTCAGCTCTTTGTGGCTATTGTGTCCATCTAATTTCAGTAGAACAGGGCGAGCTGCAAAAGAATGGACATGCTGCTTAAAATGTTGTAACCACCGGAGGAATATCTCCGCATTCATCCAACTGTTTTCACAAGCAACACCAATGCTTTCTGGTGGTGCTCCAATCATAAGCCGGCCATTCTTGTCCATCTTCTTTCTTGGGAAAATGAACATTGGTGGCACAAAGTGACCCGATGCGCTCATAGAAATCATGACAATGATGTTACGACCCTGTTCTGCTGAAGCAAGTTTCCCAACCTGTTTTTTTACTTTTTGCTGACAATACCTTATCATTTTTATGGACACTGGAGCGTCCTGTTTCATCAGCATTGTATATTTGAGAAGCTTGGAAATTAAATTGTTCATATAGTTTGATGAGAAGGTCATAAAACCGATCGACATGAGGTTTATTGTAGCACGCATCAAGCTTGTTGCTTCAGGAGTTCTTAGTACCACATCTGGATTTCTTTTTTTGAAGTCACAGAAAAAGTCTTTTCCGGCCATGCGCTTGTCTTTGTTAAATCTGTGAGGAATTTTGATTTTTTTCTGCCAGATCAAAAGCGAGGCGTATAAACTCACTTCTTAATAAAAAGCATGAGACGGTTATCCAGATTAATAACATGCTCACAAAGTTGCCTTTCAAATCCAGGTGTAAACGTTTGTTAAATACGTCTTAATTTCGGCTTCAGAGTAATCTGATGACCTTGTTTATAGCTTTGATTCGATCCTGCAGAGAAGTACGTGGAACCTCTTAGAACGTCTTCAATTGCTTTTTTCATATTTTCCTCACTCCAGCCTCCTCGATTTGTACTTCCACCTTTAAATTTAGGCATTGTAACACTCACGTGCAACAAACAATAAAATAAATCATGAGGCATTTCCCCTAGTACTTCTCAGAAACTGTTGATTGAGTTGTTGACGTACTCAAGAAGACAATAGCAAACCACCGAGTTGTACTGAACTTGCATAACAACAGTATGAGAGAAAAATCCCTCAGTGTCTTGTAAAAAACATGACTCTCAGAAGAAAGAGTCAAATAGCGTATAATATTACTCTGTTATGTAAGCTTGCTTTTAGAAGTACATATATGTAAGTCTTCTAATACTATAATATTAATTAACTGAAAGTTTCTTTCACCACTACAGAGTTCTTGTATGAAAAGTAGGAAATACAGTCAGCAGCATTTCTCTTAATTTCTGATTAAAGTAATAGCAATTCAAACAAACTATTCTGTAGTATTTTGATTGAAACAATAAGTACTAGTAGCAATCGGGGGACCCTTTTTTACTAACGGTATACTATTCCCTCAACTATCTACACGAATACCTACTGTACCTTTCTCTGCTTTCCGTCCGAACCTAGCCGACTTCAGTACGAAAATGAGGATATCGGTCCAAGAAAGAATTCTTAATTCCTCTCTCGATAGAGTGACAGCCTGAATGAATTTAAACCTCAGCCTCTCATATCCCTCACATTTTCTCAAGAAATGGAAAAATGTTTCTTTGCCTTTCCCACATTTATAGGATGCTGGATCTTCTTCTGCACTTAGTACGTACCATAGGCATCTTCTTCAAGCACAGTAGACTATCAAGATACTAATTAGGATAATTAAGGTCATCCGGCTCTTTCCCATTAGCTAATGTAACTTAGATAAATTGAACCCGCTTATATGATCCTTTGCTGGACGATAGTCACTGAGTTCAGGGCTGACATAATCTGTTACCTTAAAATCCTCAGAAATGTGCCACCAATAGAATGACATAAACTTTCTTCCTGGAAGATCACGCCCTGTTTTCCCAAGACAAAACTCATTGCAGATTTAGATTTTTCAGATATATACATATACATCTGCTCTCTTATCCAACTTGAGCAATTTATATAAACAACCAACGAGCCCTGTTTAACTTGACCTGTCCGCTCTTCCACTGTTCCTTGGTTAAGATTGTGAAGACATACTACTTTCTTTTCAACCAACTAACTGTGCTGATTAATAAAGCGTCTCGCATTCTGACCTCTTTCTTAATTAAAGTTGAAAAGTTCGATAGCGCTAGTTGTAGTTGTAGGAGTCGTCCCTATTCCACCACACCGCATCGCTCTTAGCTAGTCTTTGGGTAGTCGATTTATACCTTTGGTTTGATAACAGCCATTTAGGGCCAGTAAGATTGATTGATGAATACGTTGCTGTCGATGTCGATGCGCAACTTCCAGCTTAATTTCCTCTCTAAGATCTCTTCTAAGAACTTGAACTTCTGCGCGAACATTAAAGGTCTTCTCTACAGCACTATTTCTTTTTTTGATAACATGATTGAAACAAAGTAGACGATGTTGGTGACACTGACAATCTTGAATTATTTTTAAAAATTCTTTCAGGTTTTTGGAATACTGTAACATTATGAGCAATACAAAAATGAACCTGGTTACAGTACTGTTCTAAATTTGTTTGTACAGCCTATTTATTAAGGTATCAATGGTACTTAGTAACTTACCAGTAATTTAATTCTCAAAGATACAACAGAAATTTTCTATTTCTTTGTTTCAAAACTTTCTTTGTTAGTTTCCGTCTTAAATCTTTTTTGTTAAGTCCCTTTCATGTTCATTTCTGGAAACTTTCTGTCATGTTGATTACTATGGGCTGGAATGACTATATTAACTAATTTTTGCTGTGACCACACTTTCCAACCTATTTTTTCTGCCACCGTCTGCGATCTTGAGACTTAACTTTGAGTTTCGTACTGCAAATACTACAGTCTGTGGTTTTTCACAATCTTTTGTTTACATAGCCATATGCTTTATAGCACTGTTCTAGTATCAAGCAAAATGATTTACTTAGCATTGCACTACTACAGAGAGGTATCTTAGGTTTGCATTCGTAATATAGAGGTTTTCTAACTCCTATTTCAATTATGCTTGGCATCAGGAGCATTAGTAACTGTATAGCCGCTTGACCAAAAATCAGCAACTAGGAGAAATCTTGCCAAGAATGGTCAGTTTTGATGGAGATGTATAATCCAGATGTTTAGCAAACGGTCAATCACTAAGAACTGATCAAAATCTACTTAAGTTGCCATCGTGTTCAATCTTAGGGCGAGCATGTTTTCGATCTTTGAATTGTCGAAATTTTTAAATCTAGAGATACCATTGCAAATAGAAAATAGAAGATAGAAATCTCGGCCGTAAGCTGACTCCAATCAGGAATAGTAGCATTTTAAATTGTTTTTTTTTTGGTATTCTAGGATATATCGAAGGGTACCATTAATTAAACTAATTCTTCAGTTAGGTTATTGTTTGGCGTAGGTATGACAATATGGGATAAAACCGTCACCGTCTTCAACAAAATGCATCACTCAAGGCAAGCAAATCAACTCGTTAAAAACTGTAAAGATTTTATAGTTAATTTTTAAATGCACTGTATAAATGCTTTCAAATCAGACGCGATTTTTTAATAGCGTCGCAGAAAAATCAAAGCAGCTGTAAAATCATTTTAATGATCGAAGATTCTTCAAAAAACCTCTTCAAAAGTTAAGAGCAAAACTACCACAGTTTTTTTTGTTGTTGATTTAAAACTTTGATCAGATATATCAGCGTGTGTATTATATAAGATAAATAAAATCTTAAGAAAAATGAAAAGGGGCTGAAGTTTATATTATGTACATCAATGAAAGGTAACATAAAAGCTAACAAAAAGAAAAATATATTATAATCCCATTATAAGAAAGAAAGGTAAATAAAAAACATAAATAACAGGATTATAAAAAAAAGGAATCCTTTTCAATCAGAACTTCTGATATTACATGCAACTATACAATGTTTGTGGAAGATCTAGATTAAAACAATATTTTTTGCGTTTTTTAAGTATGATAAAATTCTCATTTAAGTTTTAAATTAACTACAAAATAATTACAAGCTTCTAGTTTAGTTTTATTTGATAGTTTTAAAAGATGATCAGAGAAAGAGTGCGTGAGTAATTTTGCACCGTGTCGGTTACTTGGAATTTAAGGTGTTTAATCCTGTAATTATTATGTTACACGAGTGACTGACGGGAAGTTCTACTTACTATCTGACTATAAAATCGTTTAAACATTTTTTCCAGTAACGAAGGTATCATAAGTGTATCTTAAAAAACAAACGAGAAAGTTTACCAGACTAGATTAAAAATAATAGCCCTTTTAGTCCGTAAACAATTCCTACAACAACATAAAACAAATCTCATCTCTTAATCAAATATGGAAGGCTTCCAAGGCATTTTTTCCTTTTTTATTGTGATAATTCTTTTGATTCTCTTTAAAAGAACCATAAGCTGCGATACACAAGTGAATAAAGCAAAAGTTCTTTTTCTCAACCGTTTTTGCCATCGGGTTTTTTCAGCTAGAACACGTCGGTATCAAGCGGCCTATTATTTTGATCGGGCCTTCTTCTAAGCGGCTTAAAGGATGCAACTATTCTTTAAACTTTCCTTTTTCTTTGGTAGTCTGAATTGAAAGGGTGCAAGCACATAAAAAGCGCTTTTATATGGCTTTCATTTTATATAGTTCATAAACGTTCATCCTCCTGTCTGTCTCTTGGAAAAATAAAATTCTTTGTTTAGATTTTTAAAAGAGAATTTGAACGTAGTCTGGCTTATAAAGAATATTTCGTACAGATTTGTAAAAACTCAGTATTTATTGCTTATCATGTTAAGATATTTACTTAATCATAATCAACACTTTTGTTGCACGTTTTCATGTATGTAATAGTTCTTTACTACTAAAACAATAAATTTCGTATCAAGAAAAGAATTAGTCAAAATTCGTGTCCAGGTCTAACTTTTCCTTGCTGAGAAATAACATTCGTTGATAATTATAAAATCTGAACATTTAACCTGCACTAGACAGAACTATTTTATAATAAACCTCTCAGTTAACATAACATATGCATAAACAATAAATCGTGCTGAGGAATCTCTAATTCGAACTGCGCTTCCACTGTCACCACCAAGTTGCATGCTACCACAACTTTGCAAACCCAAACCATATTTTACTCATAATTCATTATTATCATTTTCTTGAGTTCTTCATTCTAAAGTCTCAGGTGGATTCTCTACAGATTCAGGAAGATTTGTTACAGATGCAGGCAGATACATCTAATCAGAAAAAATATACCTGTTAAATGAAACTCATCCAATCAACACAGTAGCATCGGCTGATGCGCAGCACCAAATGACTGAACTACTAGTTGTAGGCAAACAATGCGACTTGGATAGTTGAACAGCAACTTCTACTTTTATTATTGTAAAATCTGATTAAGGACCCAAACTCAGTGATGTCTAATGGCTGCTTGCGGTAGAAAAGATATGACACTACATACGTCCAATGACTCTTGGCTTGTATGTCCATCAAAAAAAGGAGAACTCTTTCTTCCTTTTAGTACCAACTATCAAGGTTCCAGGAAAAGTTTCCATCACTCAGCTTAGAAAGCATAGATGTCTTTCTTCATCTCTTCATTAACACCAAAGAATCTTCCAACATTATTCTAATTAATTAATCTTGCTCTAGCAATAGCTAATGTCGCTTCTGGCTTTCTAGTGTAAGTGACAAATGAAGATGTCCCTTGTAAAGCACTTAAAACTGGTCATAATTTTTGCACATACCTTTTCTAGTTAGTCCAAAAAGTCCCAGTTTTTCATAAAACACTAATTAGTATTTAAAGTCTTCGCTGAAAATTTGCTGCCCTCCTAGACTCTTTTCCCACAATGAATACTTTTTCCATTTCTTTTGCCCCCATTTTCGTCATTGTCCTTAAAGGAATGGCAAATGCTTTAGCAACGGTCTTAAATCTTTCTTCATCTTGCACTTACTAAATTGTTTTTGTCATTCCTCTTCAGATCAAGCTTGACTAGTACTTTTACGAACATAGTTTCGCACTATTTTTCAAAGTATCAGATAAACAACTTTAAAAAAAATTGGAATCTGTGGCTAATGTAATATGATTCCCTGATCAGTTTGCCTCTATGGACAGGGATCATTTTACCTCAACTGCTGCTCTCAATACATAAACATAACCTTATTTAGCAAGGTTTTAAAGCTTCCAAATGAAATGTCTTAAGAAACAATTAAGGTAACTTTTCTAAACAAAACATATACGGTGATTGAAAGTTGGATTTCAGCTACTGTAGCATACCTGTATACTGCTGTTTTCGGAAACCATGCAACGAGAGTGTACGAAAAATAAAAACAATTAAGAGTCTGCTGGTATAAAGTTCGATACCATACAAACGATCTTGATCTCTTTACTTTGTAGATAACAATTAATCTAATTAATGAAACGTACTATAGTTCAAGAACGGTATGTTATCGACGTGATAAGTGTCTGACTTTAACGGGTAGGGTAGCTCGGAGAGTGCTGGCCTCACAGAACCAATTCTTCTCCCGCCGGTACGTGCATTGTAGTTAACGGAGCTTCGATGACTCCTCGTTATTCAGTTCCGCGTAGTGCCCGTTTGGTGCAGACGTCGGCAGTGGTCGCACCCGGCCCCCGGCAATTCACCCCGGGTGGTGCAACCTGTTGCAGCTGCTACTGGCAACCTTCGTTCTGGGAGGCGAAGGCCCAATAGTGGCCCCGGCCTTTCCAGCCGGGACACTCTGCGTTTCGTGGGTGGACGCAGACCCCCGGAACCGGTGTTTCTTCTCCACCTGCGTACGTCGTTGCCTAGGGGGAGAGGCGCGACTATTGGCGCGGGTGTTTGATTTCCTGTGCTCTCCTGAGTGTCCGTACTCCGAACGCATCTCGGGCCGCGACGTAAGTAGATTTACGGCCCCGAAGTCCCTTTCGCACTGTCACCGTCTACTCACTCTACTCTACTACACCGCGCGAGTAGGGGTGTGCCTCTGAAAACTGTTTGATATGCCAGACGCCGAACACCACCAAGTTACCGCGAGTTCAAGTTCTCTTCAGCTATGGACGCTGTTCACTTCTACAACTGCTAGCATCACCACCAGAATCGACATCGCCCGCAACAGCCAATGAATATCTAACCAACCGCCGCCCTTCCTCAACACCAGAAAAGCCCAAGATCGAATATTCCCTTCAAGCCCCGCATACCAGGGACCGCCCACCACTAACTTCGCTTCAGGTACAACCGCCAATTGCCGCAGCGCTCAACTATTACATCTGACGGGAGGAACCGGACGGCGCCGGCTCCGCAACATCCATGCTGCCAACGACCCTCCACGTGCCACTATATGCTACATCGTTCTAACGGCTGGTTAGGTGCCAATGAACAGTAACAACGTTCGTATTTTGCCTCGCTCCGATGTTCCACATCTGCTTGGCCGAAGAGGCTTCAAAAGGAAGCTTAGAACAGCCTCCCCCTTCGTCGGGAAAATAACGCCGATATCATCATCATTCTCGCTATTCTAAGTTGGATAGCACCTTTTAGTTGTTTAATTCTTTTGTTTAAAACCTAAGAAATTTACAATGATTTGATGATTTCTTCTATTATTTACTTCAAGATTTCTTTATTTTTACTCTTTGTTTGGTCTTTTGTTTGATTTTATTTTTATTGCATTTTATTTTATTACTATTCCTTTTCTATTTGCATTATCTTCTTCCGACTTTTATTTTTGAAATTTGAAGTAAAACTAAGAGCTGATTTTTAAGGAATTCAGATTGAGAGAGAATTTGCATCGACTCGACAATATTTAAAATAGTGCCCCTTGAACTGGATACTGTTGGTGGAGCTGGGTACTGCTGCTAAAGCTGGATGTTGCTGTTGGAGCTGACGCTTCTTGTGGATACCTCACGGTCGATTGTATAAGCTGGGGTAGCTGGCTGCTGGAGCTGAGTGCTGTTGGAACTGGCTGCTGCTGCTGATTCGGCTGAGTGAGCTAGTTTGCTAATCCGGTGTTTGATAAATATTCGCAAATCAAACCGTCTTAATAGAAATCTAAAAAAAATTACCTCGAGTAGCAGCAATCGTTGTTTCAGCAATCATCAAATTGGAATATGAAAACTTTATCAAAAATAAGTCAATTCCTAAGCAGACTTGCACCTATAGAGGGTACCGTTTTCAAAATACCTACAAGATGTCCAAGTCTTATTTAAAATTTTCTAATTGTTTAGTATTTGAAAAGCAGAAGGTATGTGATATTAATGTGAGACTATCTATTTGAATAGTAACTTTTTAGGTAGCAGATGTCATAAATAAAGAATTGTTTGCCTCCCCTCATAAGTGTTTAAGAAAGATTTTATTCGGAAACGATGCATCCCAACAAAATTATTATTTATCTTTCAACGTTCTTCTTCGTGATTAATGTTTCCCTAATTTCAGTTCAGATTTCCGCCTCAGATAAGGATGCTGGACACAATGGCCTTCTGAATAAAAAATCAAAATACAAATTTTGAAATCGGATAATATTTCAAACTGCTTGTGAAATATTAAATATCATTCTTTCGGTTAAAACAGCGAAAAGTTATTCGAGCAGTTGTCATTACAAAAATTACAAAATTCCTCTATACTAGAGGAAGTTTCACTAATAAGAGCCTTCATACTTACTTCAAATCGTTTTAGATGCTTTTAAGAATTACTTTTTATAAAAAGTTCTTTTTGAAGCAAATAATTGGTTAGTTAGTGTAAATAAAATACTTTTAATGGTTTTGTTATCTTCTCAACGCGAATGTTCGCTAAATCTATCCAAAAGCTGTTTATATTCTTGGTAGAATGCACCAAGAAATTACACGCTGCACAAATTCGCATCATCCGCTCTTGTAAATAAGAAAAGAAGGATTACGTCTCCCTTTATCCATCCATTTATTTTGATACCCCTACATCCTAACCACATGTCTTAAAAGAAATATAGACAGCTTTGTTTGTATTTCTATCTTTCTGCATTGCACCTTTTCTATTCATCAGAAGAAAATCTGATTTCTTATGGTTGAATTCTCTGCTTCTTTATTATTTTTTGCGTTGATAATGTTTATATACAAAAAAATCCTTTCAAACTTTAAAATACTTAGTTACTATACTTTTTATTGTAAACGCATTTTGAAATGTAATTTTAAAAGGATACATTAACCCTTACAGATAAAGAAGAACACATTAATTTCATGGTAGTTAAAAATATTACAAAATCAAATTATCTCCTCAATGTTTTAAAATATGACCAAGAAGAAATTTCACACTTCAAGTAGACGTGAGGTAATTTATTATTATTACTAATTTTAATAAGATTGCACAAGGTGGTCTAAAAAACCAATCCCATAAATTGCTGTCTATCGCAAATCTTTAGTTCGGCAAGCGAAGCTATTATTTGTGAATATTTGGAATTCAATAAAGCCAATAAGACGATGATCCTTAGGCATTATAATTATGTTTTCTGTTTTAAATACCTCTTTGAATATTTATATTGTTACCGTCCAATAAAAACAAATCATTAGCGAATAGGTGTTTTGGAATGTTTATAAGCGTATCTAATGTCATACCTTGGAGACATTCGGACGAGGTCGTCCGCCCGTCCCTTCGACATCAGTTTGTCTCTCACATAATAATCCGATTTGTGAGCTTACAGTTTAAAGCTTCTCTAAAGACGCTGGGTTTTGTCTGATGCTGATATATGGAGTCGTAACCTTCGTCTTATTGTTAGTTAGTAGGAAGATGGCCAACAGTATTTTTTCCAAAAATAATACCCTGGACAGTAAAATGAAAAGGCGGTGACGATGTTAAATTTGCCGCTACTGTGAAGAAGCTAAAGCTGATTATATAAGATTATAAATTATTCTATTCTTTTTTCTGTATAAACAAGTTTTTGTAAGTAACATCGTTGGTAACATGAGCTAAAGTCGGTGGCTAATTAAAAATGTTGGTATTTATTTATTATTAAACAGGCAAGAAGAATTCACGCATTTTTTGGAATTAATTCATTATCATTTAGTAAAGTTAACCATTTACGTATAGGCAGTTAAAATTTATTTGAAACAATCGTTCTACTATTAGTTAAAAAAATGGTCTCTACAAGTATTAAAAATAGTCAGTTTAGTCTTTAAAGTCTTCTATTTAAAAACTCTCCTGTGACAGCTGACAGTGTCATTAGATGAAAATGGGTTTTGCTTCTTTTGAACTCCTGAACATTATGGCATACGAATAGTTTTAGTAAAATGCTAAGGTCCTCGTAAAATTTTTTATTAATTCTACTGATATCTAACCTGAACATCACCTGAGAGACATACAACATCCGTCAAAATCACATACTTCAGTTAGTTTGATTGAGGTATGTTTTAAATGATTCTTCAAAATGTTTTTCACATCCAATGTCGGCTCTTTTCTTCAGACACTGCATCATATTCACGTTTTTAGATATTGAGCTTGCCTTTACCAAAGACGGGCACAGAAAGTTTAAAAACTCCAAATTTTCCACACTCTAATTTTATTTATCGGAGCCATCAACATTTTTTGTTGTCTTTTCGCCAATATAGATTGATGTTACATCAGTCCTTCTCTAGACTGAGCCTATATGTCTCAGAATTCTATCCTATCAGTTTTTCTTTCTATTCTATCATTACTTTTCATTTGTTCTCGTCAGGATATTATCCATCTATAAGATACACAGACAGTAGGCTTCTCTGAATGTCTAAAACCAAGAATTTGTTGATCAGCTGTGAAAATGAAGTCTAATCTCCAAAGAAATCTAATGCCCAAAAAGCACAGGTAAATCTCATCATAACAAAAATAAGTAGTTAAATAGTAAAAACTTTCCAATCTTGCAAGTATCTTTCAAGTTCCCGCATTCACCTTTTACCTCCAGCTACTTACCTTTTCCGTCTATAAACAGATTCTGCCTAAGCACCCTATGGTGATGCCACTGATCAGACATTCTTTTGTTTTTCTAATTTTCTACTACATGGAATTCATTTTATCGAACAGAAAAAGAGAAGCATTTTCTAGAAGACGTTTGATTAAAACTGTTTGTATCTCTTGGGAAACAATGGCTTGGTTTCTTCTGAAATGGAAATTTTCTAGATGCTATCCAAGACTTTTTAATTTTTAGATTCGAACCTGAGAAAAGATCAAGATATTCTTCTGCAACTCATAGTGTACATACAAATTCAATATAACTTATTAGCTTCCACCTTTTTCCAACACTTTACTACTACACTACATATGACATCATCACTATTGCGTATCGCGATAACCACTATACATCAGAAAGCGTAGTCACTACTGAAGAAAAAGATTATAAAACGATAGGTAGTGTCATCGAACAACTTTTCTGATGGAGGTTAACCCCATGTTGATATTCAAAACTGTATTTTTCAAAGGTCTTGGCAAATTCGCATTTTACAATACTATCAGTTCCCCTTAAATAGGTATGTAGATTAATAGCATTTGAAATCTTACATTTTGGAAGTGCCTATTTGATCAGTTTTTCTGTTCTGTCTATTCTCATAAGCAGAAGAACTCCGAGTTGCTACCTTTTAGGTTCTTGCAAATTTAGATCTTCCATAGCCACAGACTATAATCTGATGTCTTGTTGATCTTGTTTGTTGCATCACTACTACCAGCTTAAAGTAAGATTACCAAAGTTAGCGTGTTTCTCTAAAACAACAATGTTTAATAAATAAAGTAATGTAGCACACGATCAAAAATTCTTCTTTATGCATGAAAATGCCGTTTGTACATACCTGCAAAGGTGGACAACTCTTTTATTCTTTTGTTGTTCCAAAGCAGCGTTTAATATATTTTGAAATATACATTCAGATTTTTGTCAATCCATCCGTGATGAGTAATTCAACTTTAAACACCTATTTTCGATGTTTGGTATTTTACTACAGTTCTGCTTTTTGCAGCTGTTTTAGGCACAAAACCCAAAACAATGACCAAATAAGAAATCAAAACTATCAAGAAAGTATTGCAAGGCAAAGACTGTACTAGCTTTTAGCAACAAAAGCACGTTCCTACAAAGATAGAGACATTGCCAGGTGCATATGATAATTTTTAAGGAAAGAAATTTGTCGCTTTTTAATTTGGTGTCTAAACTTTTATCCAATAATACCCCGCATTTAGTCTGTTCTTGAATAAGGCAGGTTAATTTATAAGTAACAAAACACGATGTAAAGAGCCCTGTCGTCGTTGGGACCAATGTACTTGAAATTCGCTATCTCACAATCTGTACAGAACAACATTATGTGGAGCTCAGTTTCGTATTATCAAAGTATGAACTACAGACTATAGAATACTGATGAAGACAGTAAGCAAGGCAGACTTCATGACTGGATAGGAGTTTTCAGATTTAAACCTTTCCATAAACTCAATATTTTACTGGTTGGCACAAGAGATCTTTCTGTACGATCAACGACTAAAATATAATGGAAATGAAGCGGAAAACATGGGCAAGGCATTTAATCTCTGTTATAGTCTATACTACTGCCTTCATCTTAGTTTCTCGCCGTATTAAATATACACACGTACCAGATTTTGTAATTCTCTTACATGGGCTAACTAATACTGAACTTTTTGCCAAAACACTACTGGGAATGTTAGGTTTGGCGGCAGAATGAAACTATCTTCGTAATTCCGTATCAGATAATTCTAGAAAATCTGAGCGTGAAGCGTTTCTACTGGAGGTGGATTCTGTACTGTAATAAATCACTGTAGTGCGACCTGTATATTTACTTATTCAAAGATTCCTATGTAAGGTTAGGCTGTCTCATTGGCAAAAATATTAAAAACATAATTGGATTTAAGTAAGTAATTACTTACTGCCAATCAATTGATTTGACCAGTTTGTGGAAAACATCATGATGTTGAATAATTTAAACTTTCAGGAAATCAAAAAGTGTAATTATTAAAAACATCAGTAAACCTCTGTGCTGTAGATTGGATTTGGAATTTTCGAGCCTGTCCACAACTATAGTAAATAACAGCGGGCTTAGATTATCTCCTTCTTTGATTAACTTGCATTCCAATTGCATTTGCTCTTATATTATTTTTCTGTACTAATTAATTTACCTTTTTGCACACATTTTGAACAACTCAAATTGGTTTCTTCTGCGACTGTAGTTTTTTATACACTTTCATAATATTGTTTTGTCAGTCTACCATTTAGCTGTTCTTCAAACCTCGTTCAACATCCATTATTTAAATTTGTTCTTTTTCCCATTCTATTGTTTCTGGTTCCATTTTATCTATTTTTCATAATTTCTTATTTGTTTGAATTAATTGGAAATACTATCAGAAAATGTTGAAGTTTTGTCGATCTAAAATCTTCGAAATGTTTTGGAAAAAACATTGTAACTCTCGATTCTACAAGTTCCGAGCTTTAACCAGAACATTTTAAACTGGAAATGTTCATATTGCACCAATGAAATTACCTACGTCAAATTGTTTGAGGGGAAAATGTTAAGAAAAGCTTATGTTGAGCAAAACTGATCCGCTGGAAAGGTACCCATTTGGAAATAAATTTCACAAACCAAACTGATTCCAAAACAAAGTTTTAGTTTAAGGAAGTGATAAAACCATACGGCTGCGTTTTATTTCCATAATACGTAATCATGCCACACCACCTGTATTAATTTTTATTTGTTTGTTTTCATGTTTTATGTTTCTAGTTTTTTGATTGTGATTTGTGATTTTTCTAAATTCAAAAGCATCTTCTATTATTTTCTATCTTCTTGCCAAATTCATTCTAGCTACTCATCTGCTTAACAATTTTAACATAACCTTCTGTGTCTTTTTTCCCTTGATGTTTATCCGATATCTTTTCTCTGCTATCTTTTTTCTTCTTACTTTGTCTTTTATTTATTTATTTCTCTAGCTTTATCTTTGGGTTAGTTTTTTCCAGATCGCATAATTATCAGCTCTGCTATATTGCCATCTCGAAGAATTCTTATATTTCTTCCAGAGTTTCTTCAAACCTCCGTAGTTAATTATCTACTGCTTCTTGATATTTTGCTGTTATGTTTTTGTATCTCATTTTACTTTGTATGTTTTAATTTCTCCGTTATTTTATTCTGTAATTGCCAAGGATATTAATAAAGAAATTATTATCATTTTTAATTCCCTTTTAAATAATTTACGTTAAATCGAAAAATAAATTTTTAATTACAAAAAATATTGGGTATGTAAATAGTTGTGAGGAAGTTATTCTCCAAGTCTACCGATATGGTGTTGAAACATCCTGTATGTGACTCTTATAGTTTTGCTGCTTCACTAAATAGCGTTTACATCCTATTTCGTGGTTTTTACAAGTTTTTTTTTAATTTTATTGGTACAGAAATTTCTGGTTAGTTGCGTAGCTTTAAATCAATACCTCATGAAGTCCGTTGAAGCGTAAAGCTAATATGGATTAAAGCCAATATTTTATTCCTTTTAACTGTTGCTATTCAATTAATATTTTTTTTTACAAAGCAATACGTGTACATTTTTCAAATCCTTTGGCTAACTTTAATTACAGACATTAGTATTTAAAAGCGTTTCCCAACGAACACTTTCCGATGATATTTAAAAATTAGCCTTTTTTAATTAAGGATTCTTGTTTCGACTTTGGAATCCAAGCAAATTATCTTGTTTTTCTATAACTTCCAGTCAATAAAGCACCACAATTAAAAATCGGCGATATCAGAATTCCAATCTCCTACCTCGCTTATCTCCGGAACGCTTTATAGAAAATCCTGCACTTCATAAATCACTTGCCAATGATGTTCTATTCGTAAATCGATTCTAATCGTTTATTTGATCAGGACCACACCAAAAATACCGGTTAGTTCACTCATACAGGTAAGTCACCTTCGTAAGTAAAGAAGAAAAGAATCATTTTTGTGATGGTGATGTGAAATAGAGAAGGCATTATTACCGGTCAATGGGCCATTAACTTCGGACACTTTTGAAGCGATTCAAATCAACGAAGGAATTGGTTGTAAATCGCTTATTTGTCCTGCCAACACCTTATAGGGTATATTAAAGGACATTAAAAGGTGTTTTTTAGATTGTTATCGATGCGTTGAGAAATTTCTATGGAATACGTTATTTTGTAGATGTTTTACAAATATTTTTGAAATTTGATACCTGAATAATTTTATGTAAATATAATGAAAAAAAAGATGTGGTATTAAATAATTCTTTGGTTTATTTATTTACAGGATATTGTCACACCCTTAATTCCTTTATCATTGATTTGTTAACCACAAAGTATCAAATGCACATTTTAGACATTACTAAAACGCATGGTAAATATTAATACATTTTGTTTAGGTCAATAGAATCGTTTTGAAATATGCGGGTATTAAATTAGAACAAATTGATCTAATTAAATTAATCACCACAATTCTAAACTGGTTAATATGAAGTTGAACGAGATTTTTTGGATGCCTTTATTTAATATTCTTTTCATTTTATGACTTTGCACAAAAATTGCCTAACAGAGAAATTTAATTTAATTTTTTTGTATTTCAACCTTTTCAGTCTCAAATTTAGCAAAAAAACTTCATTTTAAGACATTGTAGATTCGATTTCAGAAAGGTAACCTCAAACTTGAAAATGACATTAATGTTATTTCGGAAAATGTGATTTAAATTTCAGAATTGCTCTTTTCGAAATTTTTAATTAAAATCTGCGTTTTCCAAAATTAAGATTACTTTTTCTGAAATTGAATTTGCATTTTCTAAAATGAAGTGTTTTGAAATTGAGATTGAGTTAATACATTTTCTGTTTTCACCTTCCAGTGATGGTTCTGACTGGTTTGCATTTATTGATGTGAACATTTCTCTATTCTGTAGGATCTGTTGTCGAATAGGAAGCTTGGGTTTGTTTGGCGTGCTAATAGGGCTAATAAGTCCGAAATTCTGTTTTGTTAATTATTAAATGGAATAATCTTAGCACAAAATTGGACAGTCTAATAAGGTTCCAAATTGTCCTTTCGACTCGGTTGGCTACACGGTTGTTGGGCGAGGTGGAAAGTGAGACAGTGCTGACACATGCCCAGTGAATTCGCCTAACAAAATGGATAACTAGACATCCACCATGCGTAATAGCATGTACATACGAGGAGCACTACTAACATTCGCGGAAAAAGTAAAACAAAACACACATTACGTAATGTAAATCGCTTTACTGCTTTTCAAAATATTCTCCTTTAACATCTATATACACTTTTGCATTCGATGAAACCAATCTTCAAAACAACGAGGCACCTCCGAAACAAGTGATTTAAATGCTTCAACGGCCTCTTCAGGCAATAAAAAACGCTCGCCAACAAAAAGACAACTTTGAGCGATAATCAGGAGAATATGAGGAATGAGTCATTACATAATGTGATGTTTTCACTAGTCAAAAAGTCTACAATTCATATTTCTTTTTTTTTCGGTTTTATGCATTTTTCTTTGGGTATATTGTTTTTCTTTGTGCTGTACGCATCCTCTCATTGTCATCATGAAGAATGATTCACCGGTTTAAGTTGTTTCTTCTGGTTTCATCAATAACTTCCGGCAAACAAATTAAAGTATACCAGTCAGCATTAACTGTTCTTCGACCCTCTAATGCGACAGTTGCAACGTGACCCTTTTTTCCGAAGAAACAAGCAATCATTTTTTTCGAAACGCTTCGTGAACGCACCACTTTTGTTTGTTTTAGTTCACTTTGAAATATTCATACTGCTGTTTAGTATCAGGCTCATACAAATATATCCATGTTTCGTCACCCGTTACGACGTAATACACAGAATTTAAACGACCATGGTCGAATGTTTTGAGCATTTTCTTTCACCAATTGACACATGCCTGTTTCCGTGCTTCTATCAAATTGTGAGGAATCCAAGAACTGCAAACCTTCCTTACATTCAAATGATCGTGCAAAATCGTATGGATTTGTTTTGCCACAATGCCTAAGGATGCTTCTATCCCATTGTATGTCACATGCCGATCTGCTTCAACCATTTCATGCACAGCATTGATGTTTTTCCCGACAACAGATGTGCATGGACGACCTTCGCGAACATCGTCATCAAACGTTGGTCTTCCACGCTTCAATTCTGCGAACCATTTGTAAACCATAATAATCCGTATCGAATCTAATATAGGTTTGTCCAATTCCTTGCCCATACGTTTGGTAAGTCGACTAGCCAAGGAAAACCGACCGACATCTAAAATATTTACCACCTCAAGATGTAAGCTTTTTGCCGCAGAAAAAAATTTTCGAAATTCAGTAACGCAACGTAAATAGAAGGCTTAGAGAGGAATACAAAACATAAAGTTCAGATTAGTATACAGGATGGACAGAAAATCAAAAAAAAAGATATTTCTTACACATTCCTTAAATAATCCTCAAGTTACTGATACCTAAGAAAATAAGACTTTTAAAATTAAGTCCATATAACTATATAGAGCCGACTTCGTAAGGTATATGCGTCCTGAGGCAAATTCAGATTTTTACGTCTTTCCATTCTAAATTAAACAAGCGTAGGAAAGTGTAATCCTTCCATATTTGTTTTTTGTTCTCCAAAGATAGAGGGCGAAGCCCAACCTTAATCCACTGCAGATGGCCTGTTGTAAAGCTCAACCCAACCAGCGCAGCATTTGTATTTATTCATAATGTTAAGCAAAGCCCGACTTGGGCCACTGAAGATAGAGTTTTAAACAGCAAATCCCGGTGTCTGTTTGTATTTCTCTTAAAACGGGTAGAAAGAAAAGAAGTGTTTTAGGGCAATTCAGCCAGCCACTTAGATATGATGCAGCAGAGTTGCGACAGCTGTAGCTTTAATAGTAGAGTTCCACATGAAGCTTTCTTAATTCCTCATTTCATTCGTTAGGGTTTCGGTTTTGCTTTTCTACGCTAGATAATGATTGAACTTTGAAATACTATTAACGCTAAGTCACTCTAAATACATATCTACATCAGTAGCAAAACTTGAAAGTATTGCTTGCGATATTAAGGATCTTGAAAAGAACTAATCAAATCCATTCCGTCCAACAGTTTTGCCCTAATAGTAATAGGTTAATAGTAATAACACTGAAATACGACAGACACAAGATCAAAAGGTATGGTAGCAATGCGATAAAAGCGTGGGCAATAAGAACCGTAAAAGGTTAATTAAGACTTTAAAGGTGGAGAATTTTGAATATTTCGAGCCTCTTTTTGAACTAGGAAGCTTTGATTCAGAAGAACAATGTTTCTTTAACTATGCTCTATGAAGAAAAAAGCATAGATCCGTTAATTCTTGTATTGGAAGCACAAAGAAATTTAGGAATTGTAAAAAGTGTTTTCGATGGAAACTGAAAGAAAGTAGAACATTTAAATGTTGTTTTAATCTAGACTTTCAGGAATTCTTTTTATGGTTGATATTAAACAAAATCCAAGGGCTGCGTGTTCCATTAACTATTTTAAGAGAGCTAAATACATCCAGTAGCTCAAGTTCGAACTTCGCTGCACCCTCCAACAGACCACCTGCAATTATCCAAGTTTGAGCTTCGTTCTCCATTTTTCAAGAAAACTAAAAACGAATACGGATTAAGCTGTCCCATATATGTGAGACGCCTCAATGGATCAACGTCTGAGGTCGGCCCTGTCAACCTTCACCCGTTTCATACATTTGGGAAACTGAAGCTTATATTTTTTGGGTGTCCTTCTAATATGTATTATAGGCAATAAAATTCTTAATAAAGAAATAAAGATTTTGGAATACAGGCAGAAAGTTAGTTTTGAAATTTTTGTTGATTATACTGTTAACTAATTTAGTTTGTCTCTAAGTTCAGAATTAGAAGTATTGTTACGTAACCCAGGGGAGATAACATATGGGCTGAAAAGTCCCAGGCCTAACAAAGAAAACACGGTTTTTTTTGTTCAAAATTAGCTTTATTCATCAACGTAATTTCCATCAAGAACAACGCAATCATTCTAGCGCAGCTCTAACATTTCAATACCACTTTTGTGGAACGATTTATCTTTTGCCTCAAAATAGGACTTAGTTTCAGCGATAACCTCTTCATTCGAGCGAAA
Organism: Ignelater luminosus; assembly: GCA_011009095.1. Lineage (NCBI taxonomy): Eukaryota > Metazoa > Arthropoda > Insecta > Coleoptera > Elateridae > Ignelater > Ignelater luminosus. Next base: position 26,544 of record VTPC01004969.1, read on the forward strand.
TTTCTTACCGGCAAGCATTTTTTTTAGGTCTGCGAACAGCCAGTAGTCGCTGGGAGCCAAATCTGGCGAATACGGTGGATGTGGGAGCAATTCGAAGTTCAATTCATGTAGTTTTGCCATTGTTTTGATTGACTTGTGACACGGTGCTTTGTCTTGATGAAACAAAATTTTTTTCTTTCCCATATGCGGTCGTTTCTTTGCAATTTCGGCCTTCAAACGCTCCAATAACGCTACATAATATTCACTGTTGATGGTATTTCCCTTCTAAAGATAGTCGATGAATATTACACCACGCACATCCTAAAATACCGAGGCCATAACCTTTCCAGCCGATTGTTGTGCTTTCGGTCGCTTTGGACGAGGTTCACCAGTTGCTGTCCACTCAGATGACGATCGTTTTGATTCCGGAGTGAAGTGATGGATCCATGTTTCATCCATTGTCACATATCGACGCAAAAATTCTGGTTTGTTACGTTTAAACATGGCCAAACACTGCTCAGAAACATTAACACGTTCTTGTTTTTGGTGAACAGTGAGCAAACGCGGCACCCACTTTGAGCAGAGCTTTCTCATAGTCAAATGTTCATGCAATATAAAGCCAACACGTTCTTTTGATATCTTTACGATGTCTGCTAACTCACGCAACTTCACTTTTCGATCATTCAAAACGATTTTGTGGATTTTTTTGATGTTTTCTGGTGTTACCGCCTCTTTTGGACGTCTACTGCGTTCTGCATCATCGGTGTCTCTACGACCACGTTTGAAGTCAGCAAACCAACGTTTTATTGTTGTTTCTGATGGAGCGGAGTCCCCATAACACTTTTCAAGCCATTGGTTCGCTCGAACGGTATTTTTTCCCATCAAGAAGCAGTGTAAAATTAAAACACGAAATTGTTTTTGATCCATTGTTTTGAAAATAACAAAAGTAGCGTCACTCTTAGCACAATAACTCACAAAATAATGAATAGAATATCATGAAATTTTAACAGCTGTCTTTTGAAGGTTAGTACTAACTGAAAAAGCGGTGAATGCAATAGAACTAGCGCCATCTATTTGTTAGGCCTGGGACTTTTCAGCCCACGTGTTATAAAGATAGGTATATCTACCTTAAGAATAGGACTAACAAGAAACATTTTATAGATCTATTCAAAATACAATCATGCAAAAATAAGGCAGCCAACAAAAACTTGAATGAAGATGGCAAGATGAATATTTTACCCAGTTTCTTACATAATTCTATGCATGTACAAATTAGTGTGCTAGAAGCAGTCAGTTACAGGTATGACCTTCTCAGACTTCTGCTTATAAAATAATTTTCTACAATTTATGTCAGATCTACGAGTATGTTACAATTCCAACAGATTTCTGAAGATTTTTAGACTAGTCAACAATAACATTTTCTACAGCATCCATTTTTGATGCTCAATCATGAGTTTTTTGAAGACGAAAACGAATGAAATCGGCAACAGATATTTTGCGAATGAACTGTTGATTACTTTACGTTTTAATATAAAATCTACTTCAGTTTAGTTTTCCTATGTGAAAATAAACACATTAGGAACGGAAGTGTTAATCAACATGAACAAACTGAAATGGTGTTTCAGAATCTTTTTTTTTTTAAATAACAATAACAAAGAATTAATAAAACATTTATAAACATTTTTAATATACTTATGTCCGTTTGTATCAATAGCTTTAACATTATAAATATTTATATTACTCGATTTGAAAGTGTGCTGTAATTTAATTCTCAATTATGTAAAATAATAATATAAACAAATACTAAAGTATAAAATTTCACACGACATGTACTATTACTATTATTATTATTTCAACAAAGTAGGGTTTAAGTAACCACTTGTTTAAGTTATTAGACTGCAGGAAAAATGTTTATTTTATGGTTTTATGAGTAGGTGCACAAATACAACGCCCCCATTTTTATTACATGTATAATTAATTTTATCATCACGAAATAATAATATACGAACATACCCTAGCATACACTTGAGTTTTGTTTAGTCTTCGTGTTAACCCTTGTTAGTCTATAAAATAATCTTTTGGGAAGCTTTTTTTATAATTTTCTAAAATAGCGTATAGCCCTTACCTTCAAGAATTCCAGACATTTTAACAATACCTGTCTGCAAATACATTAAGTTATCTTAAAAGTCATGTTTTGGAATCGAAATGCTGCAACGGCGCCACTTCAATTTCATCCCAAATAAAACTTTCAAGTTGTATAATTCTGAGAGAAAAAATTTGTCTCTCTTCCGGTCCCCTGCGGGAGCCTTAAAATGTCAGTTGTCACATCCGAAGACCCTAAATGTTGTTATATACCTCCTCAATTAGCAGTTTTTACTCCACACATATCTCTCAGCAAGACCTGAGTTTATCAACACTGGCATCAGTGAGGTGAGTGCTGTGTTGTTTTTGGCTTTTAACCATTTTTTGTTTTAAGATTGTTCTAAGATTAAATGTTGGTAAACTGTAGTCAAGTGTCTCTTTATTAAGATTATTTAATCGAATTTAAAGAAAATTATTAGAAATTAGAATAAACGAATTTTTAAGATCTAACTAAAACATCAGATATCATCACAAGTAGAATTACACTATTCACATTCGTAGAGTGATTAACAACAATTTGATTACCTTATTAAACGGAGATAAAATATTTATTATAACAATATACAGAAAGTCAAAATATGTCTTGTTACCGTTTTTATAAACTGAAACAACTCTAAAAGAATTGAAAAACGAGTCAAAAATTAATTTAAAATCAAATCTGCGTTTTATCGCCCTGAAACATAGCAAAACATCCTATTGGGGCGGAACTTCGGCAGCTTATTAGACTGGAATCTAAATTATGCGAAAGCAAAATATTAATCTGTTATTTGGGTAGTTTACAAAGACTTTAAGCTTTAGAACACAAAAAGTGGCGTATGGTCGTAAACTATAGAAGGCTAAATAAAGTATTGAGAATAGTCTTGACTAGGTAGGTCAGGCAAAATATTTTTCCAGTTTAGGTCTAATATTGGATTTACACCAAATCAAGGCCAAAGAGAGGAATTGAGTCAAAATGGTATTCTTCATAAATCAATATAAACACATGGTAAAAGTCCAAGGATAATTATTTTAAAAGTATTTTAAATACAATTATCAAACTTTAAAATTGTAATAAAACATTTTCATTTCCATGGTTAACATGATAAGATTTGATAGATGTGCAATTGTACAAAGATCACATTTAAATCGGGATGAAGCGTCACGAGCAGTTGAAATGCTTGAGGGTGGAAATACTCAATGTAGTGTTGTTAAAATCTTGGGTGCAACACAGAGTGTTATATCAATATTATAGACAAGAACAGGTGATGCTAGCGAAAGACATCAAGGTCGTTTTCGCATAACTGTACGGCAACAAGACCGGTATTTGCAAATTTCTGCATGAACATCACCTAGCGTATCTGCATCCCAATTACGTCTTCAGTTTTAATAAACGCATGGTGTGACTATTTCAAGAAGAACTGTAATCAATCGGTTACATGAAGCCAACTTAAGGTCTAGACGCCTCTTAGAGTCCCTGCGCTAACTCGACGCAATCGTGATGAACGTCTTTGTTGGGCTCAAAACCACGTAATTTGAGAAAATCGTCAATGGGCAAAGGTATTATTTTCTGACGAAAGTCGTTTTAGTCTACGTTCAAATTCAAGAAGGATGAGAATTTAGCGAATACCTGAAAGGCACAATAGGCTTAGAAATGTCCAGGAAGTGCATACTTATGGAAAATGAAGCATACATGTCTGGGCAAATATTGGCATAAACTGAAGGACTGATCTCATTTTGTTGGACGGAACAGTAACTGCCATCAATCACATTCAAAATATTCTTAGACCTATTGTTCTTCCCTACGCAGGTGCAATAGGCGAAAAAATTTTATTTACATTAAGGACAATGCTCGCCCACATGTAGCCAATATTGTTCAGGAGTATTTCGAGACCAACAATATCAGTGTATTGCCATGGCCTGCACAATTGCCCGATCTAAATCCGATTGAGCACGCATGGGATATGTTACAGAGGAAGATTTCTAATGTTCCTAACGCTTTTAGCAATGGGCAAACGTTGTTTCAAGCATTAAGTCAAGCCTGGAGCGACATACCTCAAGAAGCGCTCAAAAATTTAATACTGAGTTTCCCAAGAAGATGCAGAGTTGTCATAAATAATATAGTAGGGCCCACTGAATATTGAATTTTTAAAAACAAATGAAATAACTGTTTATTATGTTATTCCATTTGACAATAAAAAAAGTGATTTGTGTAATTTCAACAATACCACATACTTTTCTTTAGTTTTTTTCATGTTTTATTAATATTTCATTAGTTTTCTTTAAAATAACAATTTAAATTGTTTTATTTGTTGTATGTTTTCAATAAATTTCGTTTTGAACCTTAAATTTAAATTTTATTTATAATTTCTAGTAATATCCCTAGACTTTTGCCACGAGTAGATATCTTAAAATCTTATATGCTATTATGTAGATATGTCCAAGAAAACAGTTTCACGTTAAAAGTGTTTTATCAAACTTGGTTTATAGGAAAAATAAAATTCTGTACTATACTATGATGACACTTCATAAAGCAGTTCCTCAAAGGTAAATTGGCAAGGTTTGAATACAAACTCTGAACTTTATGCAAAGCCGACGGGTGTTACTACAACCTTTCTCTGTGTTGTGGAACATAATGATAAAAGAGTTGAAACATTGTTAACAACATTTATGACAAATCTGAGAAGGCATTAAGCTGGAGAGGATTGGCTATATGGTTCTTTGTTTGATAACCCATAAATCAATGAACTGTTAATTGTTAATGGTTTTCCATGAAAAATTGTCGTAAATAGAAGTCATTCGTATTAACCTTTTTCTTTCAAAAATTTTCCCTTTGTGATGCCGTCGCAATCGCATGCGAATTGAAAACATCTGCAACAATATATTTAGCATAGTAGTAGCGGAGACCACATAAAGCACTTTTTGTTTAAGTTCCCCTTTTTTTTTCAAAATAATTGCTAATATTTGTCTTTTAAGCATCTCTTAAGTTCAGTGGTTTTACTTTATAAAGATTTGACATGTAGTTGATTTATCAAAAGCTTATTTGTCTAAGGATTACCAATCACGGCACTTCAGTAGTATCTATTTAGTATACTGTAGTTTGCAATCTACTGCAGGCACCGAGTAGCCAAAATGTATACTGAAAGTAATTGCAGAAATACAAGGCAGCAGGGTAGTTGACTTCACAGGGACTTCTTTTTTTGGAGTGATATTTGGTTTGGCAATGAATACTTAAACATTCAAGTAGGTAAGAGAGACCTGTACACTTTATATACAGCTAGAGGATTTGTCAACATTATATAAGAAGAGCTGATCTCCATCTTTCTACATCATCCAGGAAAAAGAAATTATTCACAAAAATTCGAAACAATAATAAATTTTGGCTTCCTATGTTTAGAGGAAGCGGTAAATGAAACATGTATTCGTTTTCAAATTCTGCTAGTTAAGAACTTTTTACAATAATGTATTGCATGCCACAGTCCGGAAAAAGAAGTGAATAAAAGATGCCAAATAATAAAGTCATTTTTTTAAAATCTAACTAAAAACTGGTTCTATCCATCGTAACTCAAACCCAATAAATTATATTTTTTGGATTCGCTGTGGTATCCTGTTCAATTTTCTTTCTGATTTTAATATAGATGTGTATTTTTACATATTAGTGCATATATTAGGTAGGTTTTTTCCCGAGATTGATGAGAAATAAGAAGTATTCGTTTCTGGAAGTAGATCACCTTTGCCGTTTTTTAGAGAACATTCTATAGTAGGAGTAACTACCTAAAGATGGGTTAACTAAGTAGATATTCTATTCTTCTATTTTTCATAGTAAGTTTATATCAGTAATGGTTTTTTCCTCAATATTCCTCTACCTTATTGGGTAAATAGAGTCGCAAAAGTATTTTCTGAGTTGGTGTTTTCTCCACTCAGGCCCATAGATGGTAACATCACTACAGAGTAAGAAGTAGTGCCACCTATTTACAGAAAATATGAATAGAGCCATTACCCATAAGTATTGTATTTCAAATATAAGAAGGTAGAAGACAAATTGTATACTTCCACATTGGTATTGTTTGAGACAAACAGTTATGAGCAGAAGACGCTATAACAAGTAACCCAGTAACTAACAAATTTTGCAGTCGAATGAGAGACTGGGTAGAAAGTAACTGGGTTTAATAGAAAAACAGCAAAACGGAGAAACTGCTAACTAATTGCAACGATGAATTCGTATATTGTTGTTGTTTTGTGGCTGAAGCTTAGGGACGCGATTCTTTTGGACCTTCAACTGCTATGGTCATTTTGTCACTTACTAGAATTTAGCCCAAAATCCGGAAGTAACCTCTCTCTTGGAGAATGGCATCCTTTTACTTGTTCCACGTGAATAATCTTAGGAGCTTGGCCAGAGATCGAACCCGCGATAATCGAATGCGTAACTATATCAAAACCGCTGAGGTTTCCAAATCCGCACGTATTTCACACTAATGGACACGACAAAGATCCTTGAGATAACCTTATCGTTAGAAATAGGTAAATGTTTTTAGAAAATTGCAAAATTCTATTAATTGCAGAGTTACGACAGAAACACACGTTGAAACCTAAATAAAAATCTTTGCTGATTAGAAGTCCGAATTAAATTATTCAACTCCAGATTTTATACCATTTATTACATAAATACGTAACATAAAATATGTAGGTCGAGATACGAATAATGCAATTTGAATTTGCATTTATTTATGTGTAAAGTTGCAATTTTCATGTATAAGTTAGCAAACTGCTTGCATTCTAAATTTTGAATAAAGTTAAAGAGAGTAAAACCACCAAATATAGGTATTTTATATACACAACCCTCATATCTGATTTTAAGGTACAGGCAACAAACTTCATATAAGGCAGACATCGTTTATATGATTTATGTAAATTTAAAATGAACGCCAATTAACGCAGCTGACAGTTTACGTAAGAAAAAACACCTTGTCACAAATTTCAAAACCCTGTCACCGGTAATTTTAAACGGCGTTGTCTTTTTTATAATCAAAAATTTCGTAAATAAAAATTTTAATGATTTAATAAGAGAGATCTAATTCGCCCCGTGGGTATTTTTTAATAATATTTCACGCAGCGGGACAACTTCGTCACAATTTTTAATAGGCTTAATGGGTTTATGACTTAAATAAAGTCGTTAGCAGCAGCTTTATTTTTAATTAACGATGGTGATTAGGCACTCTGAAAATTGTTTGCTGTAAAAAGTAAACATTGACTTTACACATATTTTTTATTACCGAAATAAATTTGGGTTATGTTTTTCGTAAATGCTTTTCTAAAAAAGTGTACAAGTGACTCATTATAATTGTTAATTTTTAAAAGGTTCGGGTATGCTAAAGTTAAAAGTCAATGGGCAAATAAAATACGTACATCACCCCGTGGCTAATAAATTAGCTCTTGGGGGCGTTCAACGCATCTGCAACATTTTGGCCCTGCATGTGATAGCCGAGATGGACCTCTATTATTACAAGATCTACCCTGGACGTTCACATAACTCACTCTGGGGGGTGTAACGCAAGAATAACGACTTTGGGGAACCAAAGAATACAAAAATTTCGTTACACATACCGCAGACTACGTTATAGAAATTTATTGTTTTATTTTGAATTCTTTTATTACTTCTTACAATTTATGTAAATCTAATTAACCATACGAATTCAATAATTATTATAATAAAAATTCTATATGATGGTTTTTGTATGTATGAAGGTAATGTATGTACCGTGAACATCAGTTATGCGGATATGGAAAAAGGTTCATTGTTTTGTAAATTGGAGCTGTAAACTATCTCCCCTTGTCAGCATAACGTCAAATACGCAGATGCCCCACTCTACAGTAACGCAAGTCCTAGAAATTCGGTTTTGTAATGCGCCAGCTCATCGATGCTTTTGTTTTAATTATTTTATAAAAAGTTTTACACTTTACGAAATAATAAATAAAGGGAATCAACTGCATTATTTATTCCTGAAAAAGAACCCAAGAATCAAGCTCTACAATGATAACACTGATATACAAAATTGAACTTTTTGAATGTTAAATGGACTAAAGAGGGTGAGTCTTATAGAATTTTTCTTGCTGATTCCAAATTTTCCCAGCAGGTAAGGTTTTTCAGTAAAACGCATTCAAAATTTCAGAAATTTTAATTTAATCTACAAAACATACGAGGGTGGTCTGAAAAGTTTCCGACCTCAACGTGAAGATGGCAGCACTCGTAAATAAAAGCTACTAAATTTCGTTGTTCATCTGTTGACAGTTACTCACCAAAGCTTCAGCCATTTTGGACGCGAAGTTTTTATGTAACAGTCGTTTGAGTGAGTTTTTTTGTGAAAATGGACAAAATCGAGTATCGAGCTGTCATTAAATATTTGTTTTTGAAAGGCAATACGCCTTCGCAAATAAAAGATGAGTTGGATTCTGTGTATGGGGACTCTGCACCATCATTTACCACAGTGAGATTTTGGGCTACTGAATTTAAACGTGGCCGTAAGAGCTTGCGAGACGATGAACGTTCGTGACGTCCAAAAACTGCAACTACCGACGAAAACATCGCCAAAGTTCACCAAATGGTGCTAGACGACCGCCGAATTAAAGTGAGAGAGATAGCAGAGGTTATGAACATGTCAAAAGAACGTGTTTGTCACATATTAAATCAACATTTAGGCACGAGAAAGCTGTCCGCGCGTTTGCTCACGTTAGACCAAAAACGTGTTCGAATGAATATTTCCAACGCTCTTTTGGCGCAGTTTAGGCGAGATAAATCCGAGTTTTGGCGCCGATTAATTACTGTAGATGAAACTTGGATACACCATTATACGCCCGAAACAAAAATACAGTCCAAACAGTGGACTGCAAAGGAGGAACCGGCTCCAAAAAAAGCAGCTGCGTAGAATTGTAATGTTAAAATATAAATTGAACGAAGCTTGTGTAGTTCACAAATTTGGTTAGCCAAAGTGTAATATGGGTAATATAGAGTATAGATAGTAAAGAAATGAAAACTTTAGGACATGATGCGTCATTCTTAAACACGCCTAAAACCCCGAAATTGCTCATTAAAGGGAAATCTCAAATCGTCCGGTTAACTCCCAAAATCAGATTTATTCAAACTAATTAATTCGTTATTGGATGAATAAAAATGCATGATTAAAGAAGTATTGTGGTTTAAAGCGGCTCCAAAAATTAGAAATTCAAAGAAAAAAGTATAAGGGGCAGGAAATGCTAATTTGGGGTAAAAACCAACAATTACAAACCAATGGTGGGTGATGGACAAATTCTGATGATATATTCGGATTCAACAGGCAAAATCACATAAGAATCAGACAAAATTGTTTCTCTAACAAAATCTTTGTCTATCAGTGTAATTTTTGATGGTGAATTTTTTGACAGAATTGAAATGGTCAGTGAAGATAGGATTAAGGTAAAATGTAAGTTATGCCCTACTCAAAAACTGTTGAGTGGATGGGTTATATCAAGTGGGGATTTTAAAAAACATGTTTGGGTAATAAAATAAACTTCAAAAGTAGACAATTTTTCTGACATGTTACCTTTTCTATCTATTTATTACATAGGCTGGTATCTAGGATACAGATTTCCAAGCCAGTATATTATGTATATCTAGATACTATGATGTTGAACCATCTACTAGTTCTATCTAGATAAAGAATTGTTAAATAATAACAACTGTAATTTTCTAGATTTTCGAATCTCTAGGCTGCTTTCTTTGACTTTTAGGCTTTTGATTTTGGTCGTCGAAGCAGCTTAGATTTTGTGCAATTTTTCTCATGTAATGAACTATACTTGTTTTCTTATGGGCAAAGTGAGTTTCATATTGGAAACAGCTTCAACATCAAAAACGAAACAACAATCGAACAGTCATGGCAAAAAACAGTAAGATGATAAAAAGAAAGATAATACCTTATAGGTACCTACATGTAAAACTCAAAGGTGTTTCATTGTTACATTTATGTGTTTCTGATAGAAGCAAAAGAAACGCTGCATGTTTACATATGTTTTCATGAGCAGAAAGTCTAGGTTTCATGCGGTTTTCAAAGAAGATTTGCAGACTTGCCTAGCTTGTAAAAATTTTGCAAAAAGTCAGCGTTTGGGCTATTTACTATTTTCAAGTTCTTCTTTTTAGAAGGAGTAATGCAGGAACTTTCTTAGACTACACCGCCGATAGTAAATCATTTTTCAAAATGTAAGCTTATGTACTAACTTGGTACCTCGACGATTCACAACGTATATCGGACTTGGTGAAATTATTATCTGATCACTACGAAATCGTGCTGCAATACCGTGTTAGCTCCTTTATCGTATTAAAGAGTTCTACCAGATGCTGCGAAAAAGTTCTCATAAAAGTTTATCAATTATACTAAAACAAATCATCGAACTAGATATTTTATGCAACAGTTAGATCATTATCAAATCTTCCTCTCTTGGATTTTGAAGTTAGAGCTAAAGACAAAAACCGATTGAAATGAGAATTCGTTGATTAGGGGAATCCTACAAAGAAAGGTGAATGATGCATTTTGTGTTGGTCCGTTTAAATATGAAAGTGCTACAAAAAGCAATGCCAAGAGTACGCCCTTCTCCATTACGATAACATGCGTTTAAAGCTCAGAAAAATAAAAGAACGCAGAATAATGTTTTCCATTAGACCAATTTACCAAATAGTTGACGTGGATCCTACAGCACTACAACCCACAATTGACTGTATGTTATCATTGGCATTATTCCCCTAATGTGCTACAGTAACTATTATTACAAGCTAAGCGCATCTATCAGTAAAAAGAAATTGCATCTTTTCTGATATAAATTACAGTACTTGCGAAACTAATTTTGCTAAAAATTAAATTCGCGAAGTTTCTTTATTAGATTTATTGAGGCATGCTTTACATAAAAATATTCGTAAAGCTCGTATAGCTATGATAAAAGAATCCCATGATTTATCTAACCAAGTAAAAAATAAAAATAAATGGATCTGAAACTTTTTAACACCGGAAGCTCAACAAAAGAGCTTTTGTTAATCGTTTTTATTTCTTGAGGTTTAAATTTAACAGGGGTCGTGTATTCATTCTTGTGGGTTTTCAATTTTATTCTTATACATAGAGCACTGACAGTAGCTTTGTCAACATTTTTAAAGATTCCACTATTTGTTATGAAAGTTTTTAGACAAATAAACAGTACGCTGTATTATAACTCTTTTTATAAGAATTTTAATTACAAAAAACATGGAAACAGTAAGCTTCTATGTACATTATATACATGTAACAACTACGGCATTATATAAATCCATTAGTGGACTTAGTCATTTTACGTTCACTTCTAATTAAAGTTAACGTTTGAAATGTAACAAACAGAGATGGTTTTGTTTATTGTTTAAAGCTTGAAAGTTTATGCTTAGAGGTTTAATGAGGGTACCAAGGAAGAAAATAGCTTCTAATTTGTTTGTAATTAAATTACTTTACATCCTTTGCTTTTCTAAACAGAAGGTTTTATAAAGAAATTAATTACTCTAAAGAGTGTGAAACAATGTATCAAAAGTAAAATGGTATTGTAACAGTTTTAATAATAATACTAATGTCCTATTAGTTTAACAAATAGCTTAGAGGAACAATAAATTAATACCTACTAAAGCACATTAAAAAATATGAATCTAAACATCTAGCATTACATGACTAACATTTTTAGAATTTGGGCCTGTACCCTATGATCTAAATATTCACTAGAACAATGACTTTTAAATTGCATTGTGTTCGAGGGCTTTAGAAATTTTCGATAAATAAATTTTAAGTATCATTACCACAATATAAAAGAGCATCAATTATATTACGTGACTCTTATATAGAAGCGAAACCACAATTAAAGATTGAAAAGGAACCACGAACTCAAAAGAAGAAAAACTTGTTGACATCATCTTGATTAATTAAAAAATACCTGCTGTTAATTCTGCTCTGATAATAATAAATTTTTGTGGCTTCATTACCAAGGAATTGATTGATTTTCCAATTCGCTAATAACTTTTTAAAGTAATAAATCAGCTTTATCCAAAAATTAATTGATTTATCTAACATAAATGATTCTATAAAATTAAATTAAACCAGACAAATACAAAAAGTTGTCTGTAAAAGTAAACAGAAAATTTGTATACAGCATATTCAGAAGGTTTGTGAATAACAAGCATAAATACAAATAATTGCTTTACGTTAACAAGTCAACTGCGATAAATTTCCTGACGCAATTCGTGTGTTTCGATTGTTTGCGACCTTCATAGTACAAGTTAAAAAGTTTTGCTACAGTAGGAAAAAAATTAGAAACGTATTACAGAAAACTTGATTAGTTATCGCTAAACTTCAGATTAATTGTTAATATAATTTGTGCATGGCCATTTTAGACTGTAGCTCTCAAAATAATTTCATTACAGGCAGAGTATTACTTCCAATAGTTGCGTTGTGTGTGATAGCCAAGTTAGGGAAAAGCGTTGATAGGCATTCATTCACTATGGAAATCTTAACAGATTCATTATATTTATATACCAAGGATTAATAGGTTTGAACTGGTTTAAAGCCTGTTGCCTTCAAGGTGTTAACTAATGCTCACTTCTGGATTGAGGTTTCATCATTATACTTACAATGAACACCTTTTTAGAAAACTAAATCTGTATTTGTAAATAAAACTGCAATCTAAAGATTCCTAGTAAAGTTCAAACGTCTTGAAAGGCTTTATACTGCTTTAATACCAGATGTAATGGTTTTTAGGTGTATCATTCGTAAAAGCCGCTTTTAATTTCCTTTGTTATTGTTGTATATTGTCAGTGGTCTGTAGAGTAATTTTTAGGGTAAGAAATCAAAAATACATTCAATAGAAAATAGTAAGTAACTGACTTCAGTAAAATTTGGTTCCGTTTGTAAAAGAAAAAGTTCCTTATCCAGTAACCTTGTATTTTGACAATAAAAGAGGTAATAAGCAAAATGAGTCACGTGCCCAATTTTGGCTTTTTATCTGCAAATCTTATAACGGTCTAAGTTTAATGCAAACGTTTATGTGATCAAACTGCACATGCACAACTAAAAATGCTTGCTTACGTTACTTTTAGATGTTTTGTGAAAACTGTCTAGTCTGCAATGCTCACCATGACATTTAATAACTTAGTTAATAAATAGATTGATATATTACTTTGACGAAATATAGTTATCGATGATATCGATATATCGAGAAATAATCACAGCCCTAATCGGTATATCTATAGGGTATCTCAATGGTCTTAGTTGGAGAATAGCGTATTATTTGTGAAAATACAAAAATACATACCTTTAAAAAAATGAAGAATTGATTCTACGTAACTATACTTCATTAACGGTGGAAATCAAAACTGAGTGTTATCCCAATGGTTTATCTAGCTCTATCTAGTCAGCAGTAAAGTAAGATTTGAATTGCAAATAATATCAAAATAAATATCAAGAAAACAAAGTCACTTATCGTTGGAAAAATGAAACATTGTATAAAGATAGAGTGGTAGAAAATAGAGTAAACAAATGTACATCCTTAGGAAAAGTCACAAACACTAGAGGGGCATTTGATGACGAGTTCAACGAAAAAATTGCAGGAATGAGAAGATTTTTCAATATCATAGGGACCAGATTCGTCCGTAAGAAAATAAATGCCCTCAACGGTCACAGCAGAAGTAGTTAGAAAGATGCTAAAACTAATACTCTTGTGTTCATGTGAAATTCGGGCGACGCCGACGGGGAGAGACAAAAGAGTAAACTGAATGGATGCAAGGAAAGACAAGAAGAGGTATGATCAGAAAGGAAGAGACCAATTAGCTTATAGAAACAAAACAACAATACAACAACGACAATTAAGATGGATAGGATATACTATAGAAGCCAAAAATTAGTGAAGAAAATATATTAAGCGAGAGAGGTTCGAAGGAAAGCAGGGGAAGACCTAGAGAGACATGGAAAGAAGAAGTGAGAAAAGCAGCGGAAAACAGAGGTATTAAATGAACAGGGATACCAACACTGACTCAAAGCAGAAAGAGGTAGAAAGAAATATGAAACAGAATGACAGAACACACACTCCGAAAGGTAGAGATATTCCAGGATTAAATAACCAAGAAGTCAGTTTTGGAAAAAGCTGCTTAGAGAAATTTTCTGCACTTTTAAAAATTACTTTCAGCTATACAGAGCGCATTTGTAAATGAAACACCGTGTATATTGTTATTATTCTATTCCTCGTCCGATACTGATTACAGCGATATAATATTTGGTTTTGCTGTCTACATATATTATTGAATAGATCATAATATGGATATTCAATAAATATTGATAGGTATATCGAAAAATAACGACAACCTTGAAATTTAATATAATTGGCTCATGTATCTGTCAACACTGCACTGGCGATGGCGTTTTCAGATATTAGGAGGTCAAGAAAATCGAACCCTTCTATTTTGGCAAGTGATATAAGAGAGATATTGAGAAAAGAATGTTAAGGAAAATTATTGTTCAGGCGGTAATTCTTTAAGAAAAACAAGAATGAGCTGATATCACAACCATTTTATCAAAAATGCTATTGTTCAAAGGCAACTACAGAATCTCACTATATAAATTAGCAATTCTGTAATCTCGGCTATATGTATTTGCATCTCTCCGATTTCCATCGAATAGCTAAACAAAATCTGATTTTACAATAGATTTCAATTGTCATTTCATAGCTTCTAGTAGTTTTCCTATTTGTACGTCTTCTTCAGTCTAAACTTTATCTTGATTTGTTAGATTCTACGGGATTTCTGGAAAGACGTTAACATCATTGCCTTGCATACAAATAAAGCATTCCCATTAGATTTACGAGGGTGGTCTGAAAAGTTTCCGACCTAACAAAGATACAAGACATTTTTTCTGAAATTTTTTTTTATTTTTCAACATAGTCTCCTTGTAACTCTACACACTTCTCCCAGCGATGTTCTCATCTCTGTAACCCGTCCAAATAGTACTCGGCATTTTTCTCTGCAAAATAATTGTTCACGAAGGTGATTGCCTCTTCATTTGACGAAAATCTTTGTCCCCCGAGGGCAATTTTTAAATGAGGGAACAAAAAGAAGTCGCTTGGGGCTAGATCTGGTGAGTAAGGCGGATGGTCAAGCAGTTCAAACCGTAATTCGTGGATTTTCGCCATGGCAACCGCTGAGGTGTGAGACGGTGCGTTGTCTTGGTGAAATTCTGCAAATGTGGCCGTTTTTTCGCAAGTTCTGCCTTCAGCTTGTCAAGTAATGATGCATAGTATGCTCCTGTAATGGTTTTTCCTTTTTAAAGATAATCGATTAAAATAACTCCATGACTATCCCAAAAAACAGTCGTCATCACTTTCCCAGCCGAAAAAACAGTTTTTGCGTTTTTCGGTGGCGGTTCCCCCTTTGCAGTCCACTGTTTGGACTGTATTGTTGTTTCGGGCGTATAATGGTGTATCCAAGTTTCATCTACAGTAATTAATCGGCGCCAAAACTCGGATTTATTTCGCCTAAACTGCGCCAAAAGAGCGTTGGAAATATTCATTCGAACACGTTTTTGGTCTAACGTGAGCAAACGCGGCACCCAACGCGCGGACAGCTTTCTCGTGCCTAAATGTTGATTTAATATGTGACAAACACGTTCTTTTGACATGTTCATAACCTCTGCTATCTCTCTCACTTTAATTCGGCGGTCGTCTAGCACCATTTGGTGAACTTTGGCGATGTTTTCGTCGGTAGTTGCAGTTTTTGGACGTCCCGAACGTTCATCGTCTCCCAAGCTCTTACGGCCACGTTTAAATTCAGCAGCCCAAAATTTCACTGTGGTAAATGATGGTGCAGAGTCCCCATACACAGAATCCAACTCATCTTTTATTTGCGAAGGCGTATTGCCTTTCAAAAACAAATATTTAATGACAGCTCGATACTCGATTTTGTCCATTTACACAAAAAAACTCACATCAACTCACTCAAACGACTGTTACATAAAAACTGCGCGTCCAAAATGGCTGAAACTTTGTTGAGTAACTGTCAATAGATGAACAACGAAATTCAGTAGCTTTTATTTACGAGTGCTGCCATCTTCACGTTGAGGTCGGAAACTTTTCAGACCACCCTCGTACTTGTTTCTCCCGTTAAACCTCTTTAGAAGTTTTGTTAACCAAAATGTTAACAAAGTAGATAATTTGAACAGTTTCTGCTCAAAATCATACAAATTGACATCGAACAACTTCTCTTCTTCAGTTTATAATCAAATATTTTACAGAGACAAATTGTGAGTTGTAAGTTTCTGAGATCTTTTGTCAGGTCTTTTATTGATCTACTCGGTTTTCACTAAATTATATAACTGGTTTCCTAGTAGATACATAGACAAGATTTTACTCTAGAAGTTTAGGTAGCTAACACTGCTGTTATTATTAAATAAGTCTAATTGTTTCAGTAATAAGGATTCCTTCTGCAATGGTAGGCACTGCTTACCTGATTTATAGATTTATTCAGATTTTCAAAGATTGTTCGAGTGAAAAGTGTGTACTTGCTATTGCCGGTTCCTGTACTATGATGTATTTTGATCTGTTTACTTCCAAGTACCAATTTCGGGATGGCTAGTAGGTTATCATTTGTACAATACTGTAGTGGATTATTATGGCTACTTTGTAATCTAACAGTATATTTTGTTTATCTCTGAATATCAGAGATCTTGCCAAACTAATTTTTGACTTAACTTCATACGTACGCGGTGCGAAGGTTTTACTCTTTTGATGCTCAGAGGAAGTTATCCGTTTCTTTCTCAAATATATCTTATTAGTCATATCCAAGCCTTTAAAAATACTCATCAAGGAATTTTCTTTTCTAAGCCATTGGTCACGTCACACCAATATCAATTACCTTTCTAGTTATGTTCGGTAGATTCTAGCTTGTTGCTTCCTGCAGTATTGCCTCTTGGTTTGTCTTTGTTGTATTTCAATAGATGTTTCATTTTTGATTTACCTAATGTTATTTGGCGCTAACTGCTGATACTGACCTTGTTTTCAACATCACTATGCTTGAGATTATCAGTATGGAGGATTTACATCAATATTTTGTTATATTACGCAGAGATTCAAGTTCAAGGTCATCTATGTAGAGAAGCTAAGAGGTGTTTATAAGGTTGAATGTCTTTTGCCGATCTTATCAACAGTGCTAAAAAGGAGTAATTCTGATGAACGATTTTCATTTTAACATTCATTGTTTTTCAGTTCTATTTGCCCCTTCTCAACTCATTTGATGCTAATATTAATTCCAGTTATTTTTAAATATTCAAAGAAAAAGGTTATCGACAAATTGTATACCCTGACGATATTATAGTGACTTTTATTTATTGTCCTTTTTGGAATTTGTTATATATGTTAATAATAAATGGTTATAAAATGAAAATTTATGAAGTTTCTGTTTTTTTTTT